>UFQX01000974.1:2552-145871 GCA_900497675.1 Arapaima gigas
GGGGGGGGGGGGGGGGGGGGGGGGGGGCAATGACAGAAATTATAAATTTTCAGTACCACTATGAACATTATATAGCATTCAATAATTAAAGAGAAAAATTGTTCTGCCAAGCTTTAAATTACTGATGCTATGGCAGCTCATCTACAAGAGATCTCCCCCAAGGTCCAGCATGGCCCCAGGAACTCAAAGGACCACCTGAGCTGAGGCTCACCAGTGAAGATTCTCCAGGAGAGCGTGTCCTCAGTCTGCTTCCAGCTGCTAGGCCAGGCCAGCAGCACCGTGTTGTGCTTCATGCCACCGAGTCCTGCTGTCTGGATGAGATGGGAAAAGCCGTCGCACAGGTTGGATGACGCCACAACGTGGCAGAAACCCTTGGTCTTCTCTGCCGACATGGCTGCCTTGATGTTCTGCATGTCCAGCACATGAAGACCAGGGGGACAGAGAGGAAGAAAGAGAAAAACAGCATTCTTTTAAAGCTGGAAAGGCTGACACTATCCGCTCGTCCCGTTGCGCGTGCGCATGACATTTTATAATGTGAACCATTTGCTAATCTTTTGCCAGTGAAAACACAAAGAAGATCATCTTTGATCATCAGATCTGTCGTGGACTGGGTTTATCTGAAGGCAAAAGAAAAGCCTGAGCCTGCTGACGACTACAGGCATAAAATTTCCCATGACTGTTGGCAGCATAAGAAATGACTGTCATCTTTAATGCGTCATCACACTGGACCCTTAGGGATGGTCAGATGCTCAATATTTGTGACAAATCGTCAGCTCAGTGCATGACCCTATCAGAACAATTACATAAGTATATAGTTTAATTAAATTGTTAGCAACATTTTATGTGCACTGCCCCTAATCCCCGCCAGGGGGCACTGTGTCCACACAGACCTTGGGACCATGCAGATGCTCAGGCCAGCCTGGTTCTCCACGGCCCATTCATGGTTACGTGAAAACAGCAGCAGCCCCTGCTGGCTCCATGACCTGGGTTCACCCAGGGACAGGGAGACTGCAGCGATACGACACGCAGCCGAGCCACAAACAAGCACAACCAGTCAACAGCCAAGAGAAGCATATTTTACCAAAAGTGGCCTTGTATTCATTTCATTAAGTGAAATATGTCAGCAGAAAGTATAACTCCAAAAACCACCAAAATTTGCCTTCACATCCAGTATTCATCTGTGGGCTGCTTGGGGGTGGCAATATTCTGAGGTTAGTAGCAAATCCCTCCCTTTTTCTGCGATAAGGAAGGAACGGGTATAAAAATTCATAGCCACGTAAAACATTTTTCAGTGAAAAAGCAACAAACAAGAATCAGCAGGACTTTGCTCTCTCTGGGAGGGGCCACAGCAGCCATTACAGGACGTTTAACCCCGAGCCATGGAGTCGCTCCGCTCACCTGCTCAGACCGCTTGGCCTCAGCCACCTTGTTCATGTAGGTTCCCTCCAGCACAGAGCTGACGATGGTCAGGCCCTTGCCAGCCTTCAGCTGGGTGGTGAAGGAGAGCAGGCGCGGGTGCTTCACCATCAGCTCTGCGTCCAGGTTGAGCAGCACCAGCAACTGGGGCCTGAGGGATGAGGGGGGGGGCATTAGCATCTCACTAGTGACTGTCAGCAGTTCCATGCACTGCGGAACAGAGATACAGGCCACACAGCCCCGATGTGGCAAGGTTCAGATGTCCCAGTGTTACTGTCTGCTCACTCACCTCCAGTTCTTGGTGTGGAGCGGCGCCTCTTCCAGCCGGATAAGAGCATAGCGGGCAGCATTGAGGGACAGCCCACGGATTCCGTCTCCCCACTCCTTCTCGGCCCTGTGATCGCAGAGAAAAGATCAGGAGGAGCCGTGAGGGGGGCCTCACACTGCAGAACCCGAGAGGAGGTGGCTACTCTGTTCCAACCGTACGATAATGCAGAGTAGATTCTCAGGTTTTAAGAAGCAAGGCTGTTTTGAACTGTCTGCATTCCCACAATCCTCTGCCCACTCAGTTGTTACTGAAGAGAAAGAGAAACAAGCTGGAATTTCAGTGTTTACCCTGCAAGTGTTTCCTGGTGTGGTGATAAACTGAACAGCAAACATGCTGAGCTTGTAGCTCTTACACGTGTCACTTGTGAAAAGCGTTTATTATGCCTGGCAGGCAGGAGTCTGTACACACCCACCACTTGCCAAAGGAGCACCAGGCGCAGCCAATTCAAGAAATAAGGACTTTTATAAGACAACCCGATGGGGAAGTTTCCCCCCCCTTTTAGGAGAAAGAGGCCTGATGAGACACAGTTATGTGAGTAAAAACGTGGATTTTGGAAGTTCCTGGATGGAGTTTAACTCAGATTTAATAAGTTAATAAGTTGAGATTTCGAATCTCAGTACATTTGTTTTTTAAGGAAAGTTTCATGGTCGAGTTCAGCTTCATTGTTTGATTACTCTTATTTAAGAATTACCAGAAGAAAGGTGGTGAAATTGAGGTGATGGATGATGGAAATTCACCCACCACTATTCCCTGCCTAGTCACTCCTAGAATCCGTTACATTATCGCCACCCGGAAAAAATTTGTATAAGCACTGCATCGGTACAGTCTGAGAGCAGGAATCCTGGGCTGATCTTACCCTCTGTACTCAATGTACTTGTAGATGCACCCAGCAATGAGCATGGCCACCAAGGCATAGTACCAGGAGGAGATGAACATTAAGGAGAGACACAGGCTCATGCCCAGGAACGACAGCGTCCTGCAGGAGTACCGCAAACACACAGACAGGTCACGTCAGACCCCAATGGTAAGAAAAGGCAGATAATGGGGACTGGGGTGTTGAGCAGGGGGGTGGAGATGGTTGCTACAGACAGACCTACCAGTGGTAGAACTTGAAGCGGGGCCTCCAGTTGGGGGTGCGCAGCAGAGTTTGAACTGCACACGCCAGGTTGACAAACAGGTAGCACATCAGGAAGAACCTGCATGTGAATACAATGAAGGGTTATGAACTGGGGGCCTGCAGCAAGGGGTCAGCCACAGCCAGGGGAGGGGCTTCCACAGGGAACATACTCACATGGAGAGGATGGGGGCCACGGCATCCAGAGAGGCAATCAGGATCCCAATCTCACATATGCCTGCGGTTAACAGCAGGGCCCAAGTGGGCTCGCCGTTCGCTTTGCCGTGGCCAAACACCTGCGAGAGCCACAGTGGTTAAAGGCCTCTTCATCAGCCGGTCTCTAGGTCTTACTCTGTGGGCACTACTGCTGCCTACTTGTGCACGTACACGATATGGTTTGCTTCATTTTCTTTCACACCGTTTAGAGGGGTATATGGACTTATACCAGGAGGAGTGCAGATGTATGGGTCAAAGGTTCAGAAGGTCAGAACAGCTACAGGTTACAGGTTTTGATACCATGAGTGGAGACTGTGATGGAGTAATAGGGACGGGTTGTATGTCTTGGGGTCTGACCTGCAGGAAGGGCACAATGCCATCGCGGGCGATGGCCTGGAGGAGGCGAGGGGCACCGGTGAGGCTCTGCAGCCCCGCCCCGCAGCAGGAGAAGAAGGATCCAATCACGATGACCCATGGGGAGGGCCAGGCTAGTGTGCCGATCACCGGGTTCCGTTTGACTGAGTCGCCGAACCTGCAGAAACCCAGCATACTCCTTCAGCCGCACAGTCAGCGCTTGGCGCGGTGAGGACAACCCAAGGCATCTTTTGGGGTTGTGACGCAAATGCAGCACAAGGGACTCTCTATCTGGCAAGAACAAGCCCGTCATTGATGGCGACGGCAGCGAGGCAGTGCACGGCTGGCCGGCGCAGTTACTCGCCACGATGGGATCTGAAGTTACCGTTAATGCGACATCAGCAAGAGACTTAGTGGACCCAAAAAGCACTTACTTGTCTCTCAGAACAACACCCTCGATGCACGCACCAAACAGGACGACACAAGACATGTCTGAACGACATCATTAAGAGAAACATCCCCTTGAGGCAAAAGAGAAGAAAGCGTCTATTTGAAAGTAACATTTCTTCACAGATAAAGTTTTCGACACTGAAGTCATACACTCTCTGCACACACCAGACTACCCGCAATCACAGCCTGTTACTGTGGCGTTCCACTCTCTCCTACACACACGCGCCCGTTCATAATCAAATGAAAGATACAAATAAAGGAGGTGGTCACTATGGCCAGGATGGTTCCAACGGGAATGGACTTCTGGGCGTCTCGCAGGTCTCCAGACCTGTTGGATCCAGCCATAATTCCTGGAAGGAAAAGGAATATAGTACACTTTCTATCATTACTGTACTTATTGGCTTGGAACCAGAAAACTATTGATAGTTAAAACATAAATCCAATATAATATGAAAATAAATAGTATGTTGGAGTTTTAAAGCAAGTAGCAGTGCCACCTCACAGCACCTGGGGTGGTAGGGATTTGTCTGAATCCCGCTCAGTCTGTGTGGAGTTTGCATGTTCTCCCCACGTCTGAGCGTTTTGTCGTCTTCTCCAGAAAGGAAACACGTCTGGTAATGTTTGCAGTAGCGGCCTAACTCAAGCGTCAAACCTAGTCTCCTTAAGCGTGAATTAATAACCAAGTTTGATGTCGGACGTGGCAGAAGAGGGACAAAGGCTGGCATACCCGTCACTGAGGGAAAGTAGATCCCCACCAGCAGGGTGAAGTACGTGGCGATGTCGTTGAACACATAGGGCAAGTTGCCATCCCTGGAGGTGTCTTGGGCCGACGATGAGGGCTCTCCTTTCTTCTCTATTATAATGCCGCTGGGCCCGTAGTTGCTCCACAGGTTGTCTGCAGTACAAAGGCAGAGAAGCCAGCACTTTGGTTTTCCAGACTACCAACACCGTAAAACAGAGAAGGCCATCAGACTATTGGGCTCTTTGATTGTATCCATGAGTTCTGCTATGAGTCCATCCTACCAGTCTCCCAACCACTTTGCCTGGACACCCCAGGTAACATTAGAGGTCATAACCAAAGATGCAGTCAGATGCCCACTTACCAAGCACTACAATCCTTTTAAGCACTTAAGACCTATTTGAAAGAATCATGTAATGAAATACTAATCCAATTCATTTCAATTAGACTTCTAAAGAGATTTATTCTACAAATAGTGCACACAATTGACTTTTTAAGTGCTCTAGATCCATTTGGCGGCTACAAATAAATACATTATATTTATTTGCAGAGCAGTAAAGTCATGTGATCATCAACCAGAGCACTGACCCATGATGACTCCACTGAGCAGGCCAGGGATGCCTTGGATCTCAGTCACGTTATTGAGGGTGAAGTACTCGTCGCAGGAGGCGTTAAGTGCCGGGCTGTCGCAGAAGAGCTCCCAAAGCTGTGTGGTGACTGTTGCGTTGTCCAGCGTCTCCATCTTCAGACACTTGTCAAAGTTGTGGTTCTGGAGGCTCCGGTTGCCCAGCAGGCAGATGCTGAGGAAGGGATGAGGAAACTTAAGCACATCATGGAGTTTCCTTGAGGTTCTAACGCATTTCAGTGCTGAAAGAAAATCTCTTACTTGAATGTTTATATATCTGAAGTCTGGTGCTGTGCAGGGTTTAAAAATTTCCCAAGGCTCCTCACAAATCAATAAGACAGTTGAATTTACCTAAATAAATACTTTATTAAATTGTTCCTCCACACACCCATTCATCTAAGCTATACAAGCGGGGCTGAACAATGAGATCCCATCTGCAGGGGGTTCTGACTTACGGAAAGTCTGGGGGCTCGATGACAGTCTTGATGACTCCAGCGTATGTGGCCATGATGGAGAGCACCACGCAGGACAAGAAGACCAGCGCCAGCTTGTTGACATACTTTACCCCCACAAAGACCACCAGGGCCATGAAAGCCAGGCAGCAGGTCCCGTAGACACGCATGTTATTCAGCATGGCCTCTGCCATGTCCTCCTTCTTCTCTGCCTTGAAGATCTCGGCATTGGGCACAATGTACGTCTGGGAGGTGGCAGAACGTAATTGAGGGAAAACATTAGGTCTGGGGACCAAAATACTCGGGATAGAGGAGGACCATCGTCCGCTTTCACCAGGTAAGTACACTTACAAGGAAGATCTCAATGGTGCCCAGGATGTACATGGATCCAGCAAATGTGGTGCCCAGGTAGAAGCAGAGGCCCACAGCCCCGCCAAACTCCGGTCCCAGGGAGCGGGAAATCATGTAATAGGAGCCACCAGCTGTGAAGTGCAGCGAGATGTCTGATGGACTCATTTGTACACCCACCAAGCCACAAAAACTTAATCTTCAAGTTCACACTGAGCATCACATTACAAATCAAAGTGAAGGTAAGCACGTCTACCCTTAAGTGCTATTCAGCTGAGACAGTTGAAGGTGGGATGGATAAGTCTGATGCCAAAGTGGAGAAATTGTGCTCCATAAACACAACAGCATTCAGGCACATCCAAAACCAGCACTTGTTGTGTTTATAGTCCAAAGTTCTTAGCACCTTGCTTCTGCTACTGAGTGAAAGGACTCCAGCCCAACTTTAGGTTTGCACTCTTTGGTGATCGAGAACTTTGTTGCAATACATAGCAAAGAGGTGATGAACTGAAACTTCACCTGGTACAACACCGTTTGTTGCAATGGCACTCATCGATATCGCCGTCAGCATTGTCTGGAAGAGAAGTAATGGCTGTGATATTTTCCCAACACACACGCATATGGCTTTTCTGCATAAAGTGATTATTCTAACCAAGACTTTAAAGAGATGCTTAAGTATAGTGGTGTTTCACAGGTTCGCAATGGCTGGCAGGAAAAAGAAGCCATTTTTTCCTTTAACAGACATTGGTACACTGTAGTCTCTGGAGTTAAAGTGCTCCTATAGCCTGCAAGTGACATTGGCACACGGAGCATCTGTCTAGCTCCAGGAAGCCCTAGAACATTTCCAGGACATTTGTGCCAGCCAGGTGTTTCCTGGGGTGGCAAAGCGCACTTGTGAATCCTTCACTCACCACAAGTTCCAAGACTGAAATAAATCTAGAGCACCGACGCAGCGTAACCCATCCTGCGCCTCCAGAGTCGTGACCGTTGAGTTCTGGACCAAAGCTAGCCACCTCAGCAGTTTTATTAAAAAATGTAAGCAGCTCCTTACTAATTGTGTAAACCCATCGCATACACTTTATCCGTTCCCACGGCGGCGAGAAAATCACGCCATGTTTACTCACACAGGAGCAGCACATGAAGACTATGGCGAAGGTCTCCAAGATGCCGGCTGTGCCCACAATCCAGGTGAGGCGCAGGAAGAGGATGACGCCCAGGATGTTCTGCAAGCACGGCAGGTAAACGCCAATAAAAGTGCCCATCTGTGGACTCTGCAGCAGAGGAAACCGAGAGCAATTTGAGACCCAATCCGCTAGAAGGTCCCCAGCATCACTGAGAAGCGCAAAACGCTGCTTTTCACACATATTGTTAACACCAATTAAAGACGTGCAAACTGGGCCCAACTTACGGCAACAATAGAAAATATTGCTGAATGATCTATATTTCTACCATACAGCAAAAACGTTCCCTCCATCCATGTACACCGTATAATAATACACTGTACAACTGCAAACGCACGAGACAGACAGCGGCTGTTGGCCGCAGGTGCTGAAAACACGGCCCTTGCGTCAGCAGCGTCTCGCACGGACAAAAACACTTCACGCTCCATGAGCATCGACACAAACACTCTGCTAAATTCCCAGAAGTGCTCAAGAAATCAAAGGCAATACATTATTGTGTCGAATTGTGCTGCCAATAAATTAACATCCAGAATGACAACAGCGTGCATTTTAGGATAGCAGAAAAAGACACAAAACACATAAAAATGCTGTTTAAACACCGATGGACCACATCATTCATCCATCACCATCTCATGACTGTGCAGAGCTTCGACCTCTCCTCTACATGTACATAAAGCATACTGAGTTGTATTAATTCCATGAATTTGTTACATAAACATTACTGTTGTTATTATTATTATTATTATTATTATTTTTGTACAAGAGTCATCCCAAAATGATGGACAAAGTTCCTTTTGTATCCTGAGCTGAATGTAGTTTCCTGAAAATATTTGTGCTGCCTTAGTGGTCTGAGAAAAAGAACTGATTTTTTTAGGCATCTCAATGTGCACTAAATTTCTGTTTCGGGTGTCAGGGTTTTATGGGGAATTTCAGCTGATCACCACATACGGAACATCAGGTTCTCTGTAGAGAATCTTAAAGTCACTTAGAAGGAAAAACAGGACACAAATGTATCACCAGTGGAAAATCTCTTCTGGAGCATGAAAAAGTGTAGCAGTATTATTTTATCTACGTAAATCTAGAGTAAATTTATAATGTATGATTTCAGGATAAGTACCTTAACCGCTTGACTGCCAGGCAATGGTCCCAGTCACTGTTACCTCCTGCCCCGAAATTTGTATAAATTTGTTATCTTGCGAAAAAAGCAACAATAAGGTCCAACAATGAGTTATTCTGCAGTAACAAATGTAACTGGGTTGTAACTGAACATGTGGGACCAAAGTCCGTCAAGCCAAAGTACGGCTGCGAGGAAAAGTCACCCTCTTTCCAACATGTCATTGTAGAGGTTCCTCTTCCCTTCGAGATTTCAAGTGTTTATATATCTGAATTCCGGTGCTGTGCAGGATTAAAAAAATTTCCCAAGGCTCCTCACAAATCAATAAGACAGTTGAATTTACCTAAACAAACATTCAACTAAATTGTTCCTCCACGCACCCATACATCAAATCTATACTCATGTAACCGTTACAAGTGGGGCTGTCGATTACGGGTTCCAACCATTAGTTCAACAGACACGCAGCGTAAAATGCTAGGTGTGCTGTTTGATAAAGACCGTCTTTATTTGTTATCACAACTTGGATCAGTTCACATTTCACGGGTCGTTCACGGACAAATCCGCATCATTCCAAAGGGTTCACACACCTTTTCTCACACAGCCTGTGCTCTTGTGGTTAAGGTCCGCAGGAGGTGTTGCACCTCACAACATAACCAGCGTGTAAATTCTACCTTAACTGTCTTCTTCTTGCCGCCGTCCTCATTCTCGGCCTCCTCGTGCTCCACGACCCCTTGCGTCAAGTTGGTGTAGTTGGCCAGCTTGTTGAGCAGCGATGACACCATGGGGTTGCTGTCCATCTCCTCCTGCAAATGCACGTGCGCATGCACGCGCGCACACACACACACACACACACACACACACACACACACACACACTGCACCTGAGCTTTCTCATACCACCAGCAATTATGAAACAGATTTCAACACCTCCTTACAAAACACATTCTGAAAGCTGGTGTTTGGTGAATTTTCACCAGATTAAAGCACTAGTTAAATGATGCTGTTCAAGAACTTAAGTTCAATTCATCAGGTTAAAACAAAACTGTTCTGACAGATAAATATAGACAGGAAGGAAAGACTCCATTTAGTGAACTTTATTAACAAAAGTTCTTGCAAGTATGAGAAGTACAGTATGTTTCATTAGACTCTAATGAATAAACTTAATATATTGGCAATATGTGTGGGATACAGACTAAACAAAAACAAAGAGTATTTATGTTATTTGTAGCACATTAATTCCAGTTACTTCAGGAGCTACACAAACATTCAGATTTTAAATTCTACAAAGTGGAGCAGTACCTCAAACAGGGCCATATTTTTCCCATCATAGTAGCTCCCCTGGTCAGTATCTGTGCCGATGAAGGGGCTGTTTTCTTTTGAGATGGTGTCTCCTGTGCACACACAGCAAGCAGGTTTCAGGGCAGCAGAGATTATCAGAAATGTGTGAAGTGACTGTGGAGGAAGAATCTATTTGGTTGATAGCCAGTGGAAATGAGAGTACAGGGAGGTGTGTGTGTGTGTGTGTGTGTGTGTGTGTGTGTGTGTGTGTGTGTGTGTTGAGAAGACTTGACACAGTCTGACAGGTGACCCCATATCACTACACCAGTACATATAGTTATAAGTTATATACATATAAACATGCTGCACCTGGGATCCTGTCCAAAAATATGGAGACCCACAGCTAGAGAACAGACTGGTCAGTCTTGGTAGATCATGACAGTGAGAATGTCCACTAATCACTTATTTATTTACAAACTTAATTCCATACCATTGTTCACCTAGTACATGGTTACATGCGGTTGTCTACACCCCAATCTGGACAACTGGCCTCCAGAAACAAAGCTGGTCCAGCCAACTGGGAGCACTTAGTGACCACGGTCAGCAGCAGGTGTGGAGCATTTGGATCACCTGACACCTGAAGGAGAAATCTCTGTGGTCTACAGCAGTTACATTTTCTTTCTCTACTCAAGCGTTTGAAAAGCACATGTTAGTCCCATATCTTTTCTGCTGAGTACATGTATCCCTCGGTATATGTCCTCCTATGATGGTGTTTTAACACCATAACGACAGTGTCTTGTTTTTTCCATGGCAAAAATTTGGTTGAATTTCTCCATGTAACATTCATAAGCCTAACCACGTACAAAAAACCCCCACCATTTACGTTCTGAACGCCTGATACATTTTCTAGCTGAACTGTTTATAAAAACTCCCCATCTGTAAAAAAAAAAAAAAACTAACTTGCCTGTGCCTATGTTCATACAGCACAATTTATTACACTATAATTAACAATATTTTTTACACTAAACCCCTCATAAAACTTAAATCACAGAGGAATTTTGAACAGCCTGCTGAGTACGAATGAGGGGGATCTGGTGTGGCTTCATATCCAGGCGGATGTGCAAAGGGGGTCAGATGCACGTTTTGATCTCTGTTTGCGACGCACCAGTGGGGAGAGCGAGAGAGAGAGAGAGAGAGAGAGAGTAGATGGTTTATTGGATATACAGGCATTTTTACAAGGTTTTAGTGATATTACGGAAAATTATTATTAATTTTTAATCCATTTAAAGTAACGATGAATAGGCTCCCTATTTATGTTTTCCAGGTTTATGTCTGGTTTTCAGGAACGGATTAGGAACGTCAACAAGGGAATTGCTGTATTTCAATAAGCCACCGAACTAAAAGCATTTTCATTGTCGGCCACATCAGAGACTATTTACTGCTCATCGTAAGTAACAGAAAATGCTAGAACATCATAGCAACGGGCACCGGACTGACACTAACAAACACTGCTCCCTGACAACCCTGGATAGGGAAGGGCTTTGGATCCAAATCCCTACCTCTGTTTTTCACGTCTCCAGTTTATGCAGTCAGAAGCGGGATGGCCTGTGACGCCAAACAACGCTTTCCTTGATACCGCTCTCTGAAACCCCACGTCAGGTCTCCAAGTCTTTCTAAGACCCCTTGGCCATTGAGTGAGGCCAAGAACGTAGGCAGGACGTGCAAGACACTACAATTTCTGGTGTAAATACAACCGCCGGGGACCCTATTTATAGTCCCGATCCTTCGTAGCGGCACAGCCCTAATCCTCCTAACTCACCTACACTGAGCTGAGCCAGATCAACACCCACACAGAGGGTCAATCCCATTATCTGCTACAAGTATGGGTTACAAGTACAAGCATTTGTGGCACATGCACACACAACGGGGGATGAAGACTGAGGCAGAAGTAGTACCATGCAAAAGAGGACAGTCAGCATCATTCAAATCCTTGAGTGAGTGCAACAGTCTTATAGCCTCTTACTTAAACATCACAGAGAGATGTAACTACAGCTACCACAATATATTTACTGCACCAACAGTGTAAACCATTAACTAGACCAGAAGAAAGCTTCAGTACCTCTGCTCATGACCCTGGCATTTAGAAGCCTGTTCTTCCTGAGAACGTTTGCTCAACTCCAGACCACAGCTGTAAAGTAAGAAGCAAAATCCAACAATATCTTCTAAGCGAACATGTTAAGGTGCACACCACACATTTGGCCAACAGGAGCATTTCTAGCCTGTGATGAGTTCCTGATCATTGATTTCCAACCATGGAACCAGAGTCAACTGTGATGACACCAAGTTTTGGACCTATATGCCCAAAATGCTGTGCAGTGAACCCTATGCCAGTATCTTCTTATACTGCAAGGAGACCATCTACACGCATGTGGTTGTGTCATCAAGCAAGTAGACACACAAGAACTCTACTTCTAATATAACTGGTCATGTGCAGTAGGTAGCAACACCGATATGGACTTATTCATCTGAAGGTTGCTGGTTGAAGTCCTTTGTAAGATCATGGTGCCATATCTTCTGCAAGACACTCAAAACGACAAGTTCAGCAAGTTAAATGAGATGGATGGATGGACGTGTAAAATTAAGGACAAACCACTTCACGGACTAGGACCAAAAAGCTGAGACACAGTGTGATGAAGAGCAGACTGACTGCGAGGGAGGCAACCAGACTACTGCAGTGAAGTGGTGAGCAAGTTCTGACACGCTTCAGAATGCGTCAAACATTTGTTATGAAACACTGCCATGTGGCTTGCCTGTCAAACTCTCAACAACTCGGCACTAGTATGAACTGGGCAAGAGCAGAAAAAGAAGCATCTGGACAGTTATTTCACCCTCTGAAGGGCTGAAACCAGCCAGAGCAGGAAATCCACCCTAAACTGGTAAGAGACCAGCACTAACCATCCCAAGGTGCTAGAAATATCACAGGAACAGGCAGGGTGCCAAAGTGTGCTACAATTTGGTCATGACTCTTCCAGAAAGTACAGGTGTGGGTGTAGACCCGGCCACTGCTGCCTCATCAGACCTGTCTCACCAGATTCCACGAAAGCAGAGTGTGAGCACCACCATGACTTTGCAGAAGGATGGTGAGAGCTTGTGGATCACACACATATACACACTGAGTGTAACTTGGAAACAAAAGCGGGAAAGTTTTATCTTTCCACGATGACTGGTGGTGCAGGCCAAATTTTGCCCCCCCAAAACATGAAAGTGCTCTTTGTGTTATAATACGTACAACATAAGAAACTGTTTTGTTGACACCAATTATGTCCGGTGGCAAATAATGTTTCTTCAGTAGAGCATAGACATTTTTTTCCCCTGAAATGTGTTTTTCTGAAATTGTATCTGCACTTGACAACTTGCGGTCATTTTGTGCAGTGTCACCATGGCAGCCAAGCAAAGCAAAGTGTCAATGAAATGCTGTACCGCACACGGTTGTGACAAACTCAGTTTACTCAAGATAGCAGCTTGTACAGGGAAACAAAGTGAAAACAAAGCGCAGGCCATGGTGTTCATTCACCTGTGTCCAAAGCCGCCCTCAAACCTATAAATGGGGTAAAATTAAGGGAGCTTTCAGGCAGAGCTCATCACATTAAGAACTCTCGTCTCACCCACTAACCCATGGGTGACACGCAGTCCTGTGTATGACACCACAGACGGCACTGGTGGAACAACAGTGAATGCAGTAGAAAAAAGAAATGGACATCATGTGGTGAAACACACGTGTTTCCACTGCATCATGGGGGCGTGTCTATGTCACATGACCAGTGCTGGTTTATCACCATGGAACAGCTCTGCAGCAGCTACATAAACTCCAGACAGAGCGGTGCCATCCATGTCTTACGGGTCATGCTGGGATTTGTGCCCCGGTGGAAAGAGCTCAAAGTCCCCCAGAGGCTGTACCGCTATCTGCCAGCGGGTGACAGTGTGAAGCATTGTAGGCCATGGCAGCAGAGACTGAGTCCAGTTTTTCTAAAAGCTTGACCTTCTCTCCTCTGCAAACTGGTTCATAAAGTGAAATCTTGTGAATCGCTGATGTAATTATGTAATCATTATGACACAAAGGGGTCTTATTACTCAAAAAAAAAAATCAGCCTCGTATTGGGACACAACTCAATAAAGGGCATTAAGTACTTTCTCACTCGTATACAAGAAATCTCAGAAGTCAAAAGACTCATATCACGATGGATACCTGTATTACCTGTGGTGCTGTTTTGCTTGGTCTTTTTCATCTTGAAAACTGACGCTGAAAACAGCCAAATCACTGCCTTTTCCATGTCCCACCTCTGTGGGGTGGGGGGGGGGGGTTGTGATTCTGCAGTGATCGTAGTTCACCCTGACAGTACTGGAAATGGTGATATTTTTAACAAATGGCAAATATTAAATATCACCAAAGCGCAACATGGCAACAGAAGTAGGACTTATTGATCGACATGGGACCTGCTGGTAAACACCTGGTGAAACTCTAGAGCGACGCTGCTCTCCCTGTTCCTCTCCAGTGAAATCAATGGCAATACAGTTACAAGAGGCAGAAATTCAAGCAGCCAGAAGATCCATTAATAGCAGCTTTTCCTTGGTGGTCAGTATCATGGCCAAAGAGGAATAAAAATAAACAAGAGCAGCTGAAAGGATGTTCTCAAACTGCACATAAAACAATAATGAATGCGAGAAGCAAAAGTGCAACAGTCTCAGTAAATCTGTTGTCAGGAACTTTTTATGCTCCTCAGTTTGCAGCAGAAAAACAATGAAATGAGAAAGAACACGCTGCAAGAGACCAGTTCAGCAAAAAAATGTTTTTTCAGCGTTGCAAACATCCTTTTCCTCAAAGCTACTTCCTTTTGGAAGGTGGGGGCAAACGGCCTTTCCCATTTAGTGTCGACATTTTAAATCTTTCGTGACACTATTTGTGTAACACAAAGGTGGCGCCATGTACCTAGATATGCCCCCTAGTGGCCTCCAGGGGGGTTAGTAGGCTCATTCTGTGACCCAAGGCATCAGTGGAGAGCTTCGCTGGCTAGAGGCCTGCAGACCATCTGCGCAGTGGAGAGCAGGAGAAGCAGTTAGCCGAACGAACTCTGTGGCTTCCCACTGGACAGCGCGGTTTTTCCGCGTCACTGGCCTCCTTCCCTGCAGCCTCATGCCTCGACACAGTTTACACCTCAGATACACACATGGGACCTTCTGCGTAAACAGGAAAACCACATGACGCCAATAAAGTGCCCACAGCAAGCATCCGACAGCCATGGGACAATGGGGGGCTCGCCCTACTGAGCCAAAGAGTGACAGGGCGGTCACTGGGAGCATCATTCAGAGGTAACCGCAGCAACACAGCAACAGGATTGCGCATGCGATGGTGACACCTTATCTGAAGCTGCAAATAAATGGCACTCTCAGAGGGAGACCGGCACAGCTACTCTTCCCAGAACTCCCGTTTTTACCTATACTTGCATGTAACCTTCACTGAGGATAGAGTGACTTTATTTCTTTTTCCAACTTTGACGCTGCAGTCACTGTCCACAGAGTCTCATTACACTCTTGGAACTCTGAAACTGCACCAACACACCTCATCATACAATAGTGACTACACCTTAACATACGGTAATCTTTATTAGACCCTCCATGTGCATTTTTTATTTTTAGACACATTTCTCTTAATCACGAGGAAAAACAGCCACAGCAAAATTGCTGCTTTTCTTTTTTTATCAAATAAACAGACAAAAGGGAAAAACCCAGTGCTGCCAGCAGGTAAACAGAGAGAAAAGGAGGTGAAAGGTAAATTTAACACTGTTACAATGCCTGCCAAGGCAGATCTTCACTGCTCTGCTATGGTACCAGAGCAACAACAGAGATGCTGGATGGTGGACGAACCCTTAGCTGACATTTACATTTTAATGTTTAATTATTTACTTGATGCTTTTCTCTACAGTAACTTTAAATGTAAAATAGAGTTGTGTACCCATTTATATACCTGGGTCATTTTTACTGCACTAATTCATGGTAAGTAATTTATTTAACAGCACCTGCAGCAGGAAAAAGAATTCAAACGTGGTCAGTAAACATGCCGGGCCGCAGCTCTAGCCACTACCCACCAGCTTCCTTCCATAGGGCACGGAAAAAAATCAAATACCCCCCAGTGACGGAGGAAGTACACAACTGAATACTGAAAGTAAGGAAGAGCAGAACTGGCTGGAACTGGTGCCTTGTGCGAATGTGGACCGAATCAGAGCATGGGAAACCACATTGTAGCTCCTGATCCATGGAGATTTCCTGTTACTGTGGCAACGCGGCCTCACATGGGTGGGTCTGGAGGATCACACAAGTCCCTGCTGTGAGGGGAAGGGGGTAGTGCCATCTATTCAACAAGGTGTCACACATTGGGGTTCTAAAGTCTGTTTCTCTCTCTCTCACACACACACACACACACACACACACACACACACACACACAGAGCATCAAATCAGATCTAATTGTCATTAATAGCCAACATTAGTCATTTAGAACAATTCCCCTAATGAAGCAATTAAACTGTTAACTGAAAGTGACACGGGAAGTGGCGACAGCAGTGCTAACTGCCAGCTTTTTATGCTTTATTAATTTTACTTTAACCAGCAGAAATTGGGAGTTGACTGGACTGGAAAAACAGATAACTCAGCTGCTGAAATCAAACCAGCTGCAAAAAAATGCATGAAGTAAACACACTGGCACACAGAAAAGACACACCTGACCCGGGTTTGACTGCTGCCACAGCAGCGTGGGGAAATTCGCAGCCCCTTGCTAGAATACTTGGTCTTATATCATGCTTTTATTTTCAAAATGACTATTCAGGGTCTCCAGGATGTACACAGTTCGACTGCAGGTAAACTTACACTGAAAAGTCTAGCCTGTGCTGGAGAACATATTCAGTTCTTGCTCTCTTCACCTTATAGCCGTACCCCATGTGCTGGGTGTGTGGGATCAAAGGACGAGTGTGAAGGAGACATAAAATTCCCCATTAGATGAAGCCCTTTTTATTAATTCAAAGACCACCACACCTGAGTGTAAACCTTGCAACACTACAGGAGACCCGTAATGGATAAATTCTGTAAGAAAACACGTTTCCGAAAGTCCTTCTGACATCCCCGAGTGGCACATCTTTGTTAGGTAACTGCACTGTTTGTATTGTGTGCATTTCCAGACACACCTTCACACACACACACACACACACACACACACACACACACACACACACACCTGAGGCTGAACAGCCCGTCCAAACTTGTTTTGCAAGCAGCCCTGCCTGTACTTGAGCACTGTCTCCACCTGATTTGGTCTCGACTGGCTGCCAGCAAGAATCAAAGAGGCTGAAGAAAAATAAGGATCCTTGGACTTGAGCTTTCAGCCTTCTTATCTTCCACAGGAGTTTCACAACCCTGCCCCTTTACCGGCTGACAGGAATTTCACACAGACCTTTGGTTCTCTGGTGACGGGCAGAAGACGAGGACAGCAGGGCTGTGCTCCTTCACGTGAGGGTGGCGGTGGCCAGAGACTCTTGGTGCAGCTTGGTTGAGATGCACCAATCACCATCTAACACTCTATGGATACGTGGTGCTCCCTGCCCTTCCCACCTCTGCTGCTCTTCTCTAGGTGGCAAGAAAAACAAAGGCCTAAAGGAGCTGCAGCCGCAGCCCACAAAGCTCAAAGTTCTCACATTACATTTGATTGCCACCCTTTTGCTTTAGGTGTCTGTTTGGATGGTAAGAAAGAAATAGCTCAGCTAACAGCCAATAGGTATGATGTACACAGCCAAAACTGTTGGCCATTTTTCACATGAATGAAGAGAGATGGTCTACATAATGACAGATGGCTTTTGTTCTGATGCACTACCAGGAACAAAGTTCAATCTAGAGGAGAAGGTAACTTCTCAGATATCACAGTCCCTTTGTATTCATTTGTATTTACTGCAATGTACTGCCCTTATAGGGTTGGTAGGTGGAGTCAAAGCGACCACCGTCAAATAGGCATGGCTTCAAATTCCCCACTCGTGCCGCAGTCGCTTGAACAAGGTACTTGAAAATTCTCTGAAATTCACCAGAAAAGTGTACACTGAAAATTAATACTGTCGGTCACAATGGAAAGAAGAGCCAGCTGAATAAATGTAAATTTGGGCTTCGACAAACTCAAATGTCCTTCTGAAGCAGTATTACACTTATCCCAACTGTACAAACACTAAACCATAACTGGAAATGTCTAAACCATAAGCACTTAAATTTCTGATATTGTGTTCAAATGGAAAAAAGAAGTGCCACTGTTTGAAATAGGGAAAAAAAAAACCGATAGTTAAAAAAACTATGAAATTCATACAGTGTAAGCAATACAAAGGCAGCCATCTTTGTTCCTGATGTACGTCAAGCAGACCCTGTTCAGAGTGAGAGCACTAGTCATGGGGGCTTGAAGATAAGCAAGAGTTGGAGATGGGGTAGGGTGGGCAGGGCTTGTGCCACTGCTGGATGGATAGTTAGACGCAACAGAAGCCTGAGGGTTGATGGTTTCAGATCTATTCCACTTATTTACCAGGGTGAGACAATAAACTGAACACAGTTGTAGAGAATGGTACAACAGAGAAAGGGAATAGTACAATTGAGAACGGTATCTTAGACGTTTTTTCCCAGGAAAATTGTAATTTAGGGTTTTCTTTAGACCAAAAGACTCTGAGAGCCACAACCAGCTTCTATGGCTCCACATGGACATGTAGAACTTAAATTTTAATAACTCATTTTTTTTAGAATGCCCATACTCCTTTACTAAAAGGACACTCTTGCTAAACATTATTTATAGCAATGCTGATGTCCTTTGCCTTCCAAATGAAGAGTAATGGAGATCAGGTGCAGCCTGGTGCGTCCTAAAGGCCCTGGGTACGAGATATCCGAGTGGCGAACCAGAAAACCAACATTCAGGCCAATCAATAACTTCAATGAGCGGCAAGAGGGCACAGCGCAGCCAGCAGGAGCTTATACAACGGCCGAGCACGGCGCTTACACAACTCCGAACACCGGCCTGAACACAGTGCCACAAGGAGGGCAGCTGGAGGGGGGGGGGGTCACATCATCGCCCAGAGGAAAGAGTCGAGAGAAACCGTTCTCAGCAACTCGAAAACAGGCATGAGGCCAGAGCAAATAATTTCACAGGCTAAGACGTGGAAAAGTACGAAATGTCCATGCAGCAGTTCACGAGTAATTCAGACTTGGCCGGAATAAGTTAACGTAAATCAAAAGATGTGAAATTTTGTGACAAGGTGAGAAAGAAACAGAAATGACAGGAAAAGAAACAAACGCAGTGGAAAACAATGAGGAAACTCTGACTTGTGTTTCAGTCCCTGGCTCTCACACACACGCGTGCGTGCACACACACACACACACACACACCTTGCATGCCATTCAGTGTCAGTGTCCATTCCACACAATGGAGGCCCAACATTCAAAAACAGCCACTCGCCGAGTGACACGTGAGCCGACAGATCAGCTGCTCACTTACAGGAGTGTATGAAACTGAGGTGGACAGTTGTCCTGCTGTGTCTCAGCCAGTCACCGTGACAGTGGCACTCACCTGAGAAGGCCTCGTGGGAGTGGTCTGCGGCTTCCTCATCCTCCTCCCGCAGGTCGCCCCCTCTGTCCTCCACGGGGACCACTGTGAAGTTTGTGGGCATTTTCAATACGTACGCCTCCCCTCCAGGCGTCCGCTGGCCCCACAGCGATCTGCTCTCCTTTTGCCTCGATCTGCCAGCAGTTTGAAGTTCCCCGTTCCGTCTCGCCTCTATCGCTTAGATACTGGCCCCCCATGTGACCAGACCTCCCCCTATATAAGGAGCACTGGGTGACTCCTCCCACTGGGACAAGCCCCTCCCTGTGCACATGCCGGCAGCTTAGCTGCTCCCGCCTCTGCTATCAGGAGCAGCGGTGGCCCCAGCTGAAAGAGGAAGTGTGACTGTCTCACCAGGGCCCCAAGGGGGAAGAACCTGTGTGGGGGGGAGTAACCCAGGGTAGCCTAGGCTGCTGTCCCCTTGCCACACACGTGTTTACAGGCCACAGAGCTGCCAACAGTACCACTGACCCCTCGCCCACCAACCCCCCACCCCCTCGCCAGGGAGAGGAAACCGAAAGAACAATGTCGTCATTCAGGCACGCACCTCAAACCTGACATTCACATACAGTGACTAATGTGTAACAGTCACCAGGAACCATGCGCAGTTACATTCTGTGGGGCAGCTCTAAATACACTTCTACTCTGGACAAATTAATAATAATTAAAAAAAAAAAAACACCGGTCTTATTTTGCAGATGACAAGTGGCGAAATTGTCCTCCAGTAATCAGTTGGGATCCAGAGGGAAAAGGTGCAGAATTACCCAAGACTAGTTTTCCAACAACTGGGAATGTGAAAACAATTAGCATCAAAAAAAGGACATCAAACCATTTGCAGAATTGTAAACATAAAACCGGAGAAATAACATTCTGTACAAATTCCGATTAGAAATTAGGGGGGGAAAAGTACGGATGCTGGTGCTCTATTGGTCGAGAGAGTTGGTGACACACCAGGATGTACCAATCCATGTCACAGCAGCACAAAGTGTAATATTTGAGGCCCTGGCTGTAGATGCGGTTAATGTTAAGGTTGAACCCCCCCCCCCCCCCCCCCCACACACGCACGCACACACACACACACCCTTCCTGTGTCTTAGAAGCAGTTCCCATATTGACAATCACTTATTTTTCATCTTCTCATCTGGCCATCCTCCTCACTAAGACACCATACAGCTACTCCCAGCCCATGGAGAAGAAGCCAGCGCCACCTGTAGCAACACAATGAGCTGCTGGCTTCGCTTCCAGGTGACCACCCTCGTTGAACGTGGCATGGGGCCGGCGAGCAAACACAGGCCGCCTTGTTACATTAGTGCAGCCGTGCAGAAGCAACGTCTACAAGAGAAAACCTCAGCCAAGTGGACGCTGGCAACCCCCCCCACCCCACCAAGCAACAAGGGACTCAGGCATCAGCAGCAGCTCTGTCCAAAAGAGGAACTTTACCATTTTGAGTGACATCATCTTTACAGGCAGACTGTTTCTAACCTGGCATTCAATCAAGTCTCATTTCCCAGAATGCACTGCAGTGCATAAATTCATACACCTATATATCCACAAGAATCACTTGAGGGATACTATCAGGCAGAGAGGGAACTAGGCCCTTCAGGACAAAGGTTCCAGGCTGTTTTTACCCAACTGCAGCGTTCATCTATGCCCCCGTCACACAGTCAACATGCAGTGTCACAACAGCTGTGGCACTTAGCAGTTTCACTGCCAATGGACTTGATTGCCACGATTCACTCGGGCCAGGAGAACTGGTCCCCGTCAACAGCTACAGTTGCAGACAGGCTGAGTGAACAAAAGCTTGGCTGCTTCGCACACTGTTCTGGAGCAAACCTGGAGTCGAGTTCTGCGGCTCAGCAGGGCTGCTCGCTCTTAAAGGTCAAACCTCGGTGCCGCAGCGCAGCTGAACGGTTGAACACCTCTGATGTTAAACTGATTAAGTGCTTGTGACACAGTGACTGGAGGAGCCACCTACTGAACAAGATGGTCGAAACAAACAGCAGCCTTTGAGCCGCTTTCATGCCCACAGAGGCTGTAAAACACAACAACTGACGTTGGAGAGGAACACCAAGCTGTGCAGGTCTGCGGCTCGCCTGCCTAACCAGGATGCTCTCAGACTTGGGCAAGAGTAATGTGCTTACACAACACAGCCAAAGCTAATGAAGTCGATGACATCACTCCGTCATGAGTGAAACCATAAGGAACTTCAGCGCATCACCAAAACAATTAAAAAAATTAACACACCTTAGATATAGGTTCCTTTTCCACTACTACGCATAAAACAACTAAATGTTTCTCTCTCAAAAACAACCTTCACAATTTTGAACCTTCATTTATCCGACCACTGTGGCCAAGGTGAATTACAATATTAAAAAATTAACTTTACCATGATTTACCCATTTATACAGTATGGTATTCTTATCTTTTTAGGGTTAAAGGTCTTGCTCAAGAATACGACAGCAGGATGGGCAGTCCAGCCGAGGATCCTGCACATGGTGCTGCCTCGGAGAAATGCTTTCAACGCTGTTTTAGGGTTATCTTTTAATATCACACACTTTAGCGTGATGACCAAAAAGATAAAACCAAAACTGCTGGATTAACTGTGTAACTCTATACTGTCCTAATACTGCCATCTAGTGGCAAAAGTAATTTCAGAGGTTGCTAAGCACACCCTGCAAAATATTTTCATTGGAAAATTTCCTGTAAATAGCACTGTTTGTTGCATAAACAAGCGCTTATTACACTCAACATTGTGCGAGTGCCTCTTAAAACAGCCCTCCGTACCCGAACAGTATCCTCAGTGTGCGCAGAGCACAGTTTATGAAAAATGTCATATCTGTACCTGCGCTGTGTCCTTTCAGCCAAAGAGATGGTTTCCCAAGATGCTTTACACCAAATTTATACAATTTTGTTTAAAAAAAAAAAACTTACAAACATTTACTTTCTTCTTGGTACAGTTTCCCAGACATTTTGCCAAACTATTTGGGTTACTAAAATTGTAATAGTTTTCCAAGAGATAAGAAGCCTAACCCTTAACCACAGGAAAAACAACCTGGGCCACTGAAAGAGAGGGAGAAACCCTGCAGTTTTAGTGTCTGTGGCATGAAAATAAAGCTAAGGTTACATAGTTATTGCTTGACTGAACAACAGTCTGCTGACGCTCCTCACAGGGTGCTGTTATTAGTCTCTTTTAGGAGGTGAAATGACCAAAACAAGTCATGTTCTCGACAATTAAAAAGCTGTTTTTAAGAGGAGAGCCAGTCAGTTATGGTCAGTTTGTTAGTCCATCAATCATGTTAAGTGTTCATGGGTGGTGCAGCGGTTAAGGAACTGAAATGGTAACCAAGAGGGTGAAGGTTCAAGCTCATGGAAAGAAGGGGGGGGGGGGTCTACATCTAACTGTGGTTCTGAACCTAAAGTACTTCACTGTAAACTACCAGCTGCAGACGACATGTGTGAATGACTACAAATAAAGGGAACTGTTAATAATGCTGCCAGTTAAGAATCTGCACAGGGCTCTTATAATACTTTCCAGGGGACCTGAGATCCAGCAGAGAGATTTCTGCTCGCAGAAGTTGTTTCACATCCCACAGGTCAGAGACCCGGAGTATTTTTCGGCCAAAGGCCACAAAAGCCGAATGACGCAGATGATGGTGAAGCTGTCAAGCGTATCAAAGGAAGGGACCTGGTGTCAGCTTGCGCTTCTACTGTGCCACTAAGCAAGGTCAATTTATAAACAAGCAGCTAACAATAAGAAACAACTGGCACCGGTTTGTAACACCTTTTCTTTAACTCTACTACATCAGAACAAATGAAAGATTAATAATACCTCTGTTTATTCAGATTGGGTTCAGTAAAAACCTCAAAAAACACACAACATGCCTGTAATTGAAAAAAACAACACGCTATAATAACTTCGAGTTTCACTAAAATTAGAACTTGTTTAAAAGCTGCTGACTGATTCAGGCGAAAACGTTCCTCATCTTCTTGCCATTCTCCTGTTTATCGCCACTGTGGTCTCCACGGAAACGGGACGCCTCTCAGTGACGCCATTCGAATAACCAACTGTGGGGGTCGCCAGACACCACCTGTAAACACTGTGGAAGTGACTTGAATTGACACTTATCCCCTTAAACACTGAACAGAAACGGATGTGAATAAAACATGCATTTAAACTGGACGAGAGTTTATATCGTAGAAAAATCCAGTTTCAGTTGTTCAGAACTTTAACTGAACCCTGGTGTGACGATAGTTTCTTCCGGGAGGAATTCGGGACGGATCACGTCCCTTTCGTTCTCCTTTATCACACACGGTTTGTTGCTAGAGAAGTAAAAAAGTAAGGCTATCAAAGGACCAGGGTTCGAATCCCAATCCCACTCCTGCTTTACGAACAGGGGCCTTACCCTGAACTGCTACAGTAAAAACACCCTGTGATATAAATGGGTAAATCACTATACAGAATCTGTCTGGGGGTCACCGATGGTCCTGAGCCGAGCCCAGAGTGGGTATTAGAGGCAGGTTTCAGAAACACAGTTAAAGTCTTTAAAACATGATTAAAAAGTATATCAGAATAGAGTACAGTGCAGTGCTTACTGCTGGCCGCTCCCTGGCGCAAAAACTCTAATCCCCGCACCTTGAGCGTGGTTCAGCGGGTAACGAAACACAGTGCGAATGAGTGAGTGTGTTATTTTACTGTGGACTGTGGGTTTCTTACCGCACTGGCCCTCCTGCCGCCCCGTGCGGCTCCCGCCTCCATCCTCCTGCTCCTGCCCAGGGAAGGTGTCTTTGTTCGCCCACTCCGGGCTTCTTCCCCCCGTCCCCACCGGCACGACCACGAACCTGTCCCCCATCGCGCGCCCGCGGTCCGACTCGCACGCACAAACCGCTCCTTTCACGGACTGGCGCCGCTCGCACAGAAAACACTCGCGAGCACGTGGGCCGGTGGCGGCACAAACGCGCCTTCATTGACTTGTTACAGAGGGGTGTGTCCTGGCCGCTCCCGTCTCCTGATTGGCTGCTGGAGAGTTCGGGCTGAACGAATGAGCTCCGCGGCGCAGCGACTTAAAGAGTAATAGAGTTTGGTAAAAAATAAACTGTATATAATGTGTTATTTCTGTTTCCTATTTCTGTTCACCGTTCCACCTCAACACTGAGACAGATACCTATATAATGCATTTGTAAGTTTTCCGTTTTAAAAGTTTGTCGGATACTCGTGCGCAAACGCACCGACCTATTAACGCTTCCAAGAGCAGCGTCTGTAGTCAATGGCTGCGTTTTAAAAAGCTACAACTAAAATCTGTCGTTTCTAAGCTGCTTACACACAAATCTTCTGTTACGTTACATAACTGTCTGCTCTGCCCAAACGCCACTGAACATCATCAGTTTACCTGTACTTTTGCTTTTTCCCCAATGTATGCTGCTGTTCAGCACTCTCAACTTCCAGTGTGAAGGTCCTTAGATTCAAACGCATGTATAATAATAATAATAATAATAATGATAATAATAATAAACACGTTGTCTTTCTGGTTAGCTGGAATATAAGTGTACACTGTCTAATGTATAAGCAGTGATTGGTGGTCTGATCCCCCTAGAGAGTCCTAGATGAGGCATCATGAAAATAGTTGGAATGAGCAGCCAGGCAACACCCTGCAGCTGGAGAGGTCAGGGATCCCAGCTGTTTATGAAGGCAACCAGCAACGCAGCAGAGACACACACGGGTAAATAACAGAGAAAGATGTGGTCAGGCCATGGGGGAAAACAGAATGTGGGCCCTGACTGGATCTTCTGGGGGTGGAGGGTCTCCTGACCCATATACTGTAAAAACGTGGCTGCCACCCCCACTGTCTGCCATGCTTTGATTGAATTCCTTTATGAATAAGTAAACGGTCATATTCATCCCCATTGTCTGCCATAGTTGGACTGAATGCAGTTATGAATGAGCTAAAGGCTTATTGTCACATATAAAATTGTGCCTATTTTTACTTCTTAATCTTTTGTCCTATTCATTCAGCTGCACTGTAGTTCACCTCATTCTGGAGCCCCAGAAACCAATAAGCACAGAGTCCTTTTAACAATAGAATGATGCTGAAGGGGGAGTCAGGACCAGTGATTGGAAAATTAAAGTATATAATAAAATGAGCTATTATCAGTGCAGTGCCTTCAGCTCGAGGTATTTTCCCATTTAAATACAAACGGAGGACTTTAGGCTTCTGTCAGTTTAATCCATCACTTTATGATTGGTGTACCGAGCAATATATGTTTCTGAAACAAGTTTTTAAAAAATTCGTAATAATTTATGGAAAACTTGTACTAAACTAAACAGGAAGCTATACCAAAGTCATTTACATTCTTTATGAACATTTGAAATCTCATATATGAGTGTAATTTTTCACACTGTGAGACAGCGGGGTAGTAAAGCACCATGCTTTTTTCCACTGAAGTGTGACAAACAGCGAAGTACTGGAAGGAGGATTCTTCTACCCCCAAGCAATGCTGCACTTGTTCCCCATTTTAAAACGGCATAATTCCGCTATTGAAAAAATAATTTCATTCACTGCAGGGAGAACTGTAATAGGCACTAAAAGTGACTCAACATTATTATTGTTATTTAGCTGATGCATTTAACCAAAGAAATTTAAAATGCTGACTTTGTACTAAGGAAAAACACTTAGAAGGTCACAAGATAACAGTAAGATGACAGCAGTAGAGGATGAAATATTATGTCCTGCACACACTGCACTAAACATAAACTTTGTAAACATGTACAGTATTGTAACTTGAATAATATCATGAAAACTGACCACAGTGATCAAGTTTTCCTTTTAAAATATTTTTTTTTAACTGTGTCCATTGTTTTGCTCTACAGATGCTTTTCCACACCTTTGAACTTTGGTCATATTTCAGTTTAAACATTATGCTCACTGGTGGCAGTTGAGTTTATCATATTCAAGCACTTTCTCTATAATATTTGTGAAGTTTTCTGTTGACATTTCCAATGTCTGAGTTATTGATTATTGAATTTTTTATACAAATAAAGTACTATACAGAATAGTGGGATAATAATAGCAATTGTTTTAGCATAAAAAGGTCATACATCCAATAGTGACTAATTTCATGGTATTAAATTATTGTTTCCAGTTTGCCAAATGCAGCAGGTAGTACTAGTTACAACATGATTGACCTCTTTTGTTTTCCCTGCGTACCGCAGCAAACAAGGAAGAGGCCAAGTGCAAGTGGAAGTTGCCACATCTTGCAACACATACATTAAATTCATTCAGTTCACTGTTTTTATTCTAGGTAATTTATTCCTATTTTAACAGTTTAATACACCAGGCATACAGACTATAGTAACAAATGATATTTTCCATTTTATTAGTGTATAAATAACAAGTGCGTGAAAAGAAGTGTGAAAAGGCGGTCAGTTAAAACACTGGAAATCATCCGTCCATTATCCTTTACTGGGTGTCCTAGCTCAAGTTGTGACATTCTGGAGCCTACACCCTGGATGAAGGTGGTGAATGTGAACAAGAGATTTAAAATACAGTTTTACAAATCATTTTTATGCATTATTGCTATATCTGAGATTTTTACAGAACTGAATCAGTGAATAAACTGAGGACGCTCTGTATTAACCTTTTATTGATGGTAACTTTTTAGTTATAAACAAATCTAGTTAAGGGGTTTTTAAACGCTTCCCCAAATCTCACTATTATTTTGAGTGAGACAGCATAAGGGAGGATAATTGAGACTTACTAAAAAAGAAAGAACTCATATTTTTAGGAGAAAAAGAGTGGGACAGCTTTGACTGGACTTGTGTCTGGGAGAAGTAGGGGGTATAATGATGAGATCTTGAGCTTCTTCTGGGTTAAAATCATTGAACTGCCATCTTGTCAGAGGAAGCCAGGAAAAAAATCTTACAAATAGCTCAAATTTTATGTGCTTCAAAGTTACTTTTTCGAATAAATACTCTAATATAGAACTGATAAAGAAAACCTAAAAAATTCCAGACTTTCATTTTCATCACATAGTGGCAAAACATGGTATTTATATCATAAGTTCATAGACTGCAGGGCTAGTTTTCTGAAATGAAAAGGGAGATGCTTTTAAGTGTTCATCTGCTCTTTCATGGCATTCTCAGCATGACTGAAGGTGAGACATTCTCACTGACGAAAACATAAAGGTGGAAAAAACAAAAAAGAATAGGGAACTGAGTTTAAGGTGACAGTCTCAGACTGCCTGAAACCTACAAGAACTTCTCTACACATTTTTTCCTGTCGGTTTGTACCTTTTGCTCTTACCTTTTGGGCAGAAAGCAAAGAAATAATCAAGTTGCACTGTGTGCAGCTATAGCCGTGCAGTCTTGCTATGGCAACCAAAACCGGTGTCAGATTTTGAGTTATTTGTCATTATGTTTTAATTTGATCCATGTAAGAGCTCTGTGTTTTCTGGAGCAGCAAGCCTGAGACATTCGTCACAACGTTTGCCATTATCTAGCTACAGGAGATTTAGAGCAGATGTTGGATGACTTTGCTTCATAAACAATTTATATTTTTTAAATTAGCTGTGGATACATTTCCCCCAAGGGGGTGGCTGAAGCTTGAGTTGAGAGAATTCGTACAAAAAGTCATTTTATGGTTATTGTTTGAATAATTAATCGAGGCCGGATTAGTATAATCATTTGGAAGTGATTTTTTTTTGTGAGTAACTTAAAGCAAATAAGTTCTGATTATTCATATTTACATCATGTTTGGATTACCATTCATTTTACAGAACTAGTGCAGGTGCCTGCAACCCGGGCACAGATGGGGCTGCTGTGTGGACGTCAGGGCAGCGTTACCGTGGAGGATCCCACCTGGAGCCCAGCTGAGGCAGGACGCTCTGCCCTCGGCCTGACTGCTTCTCCAGGGTGAAGCTGTAGAAGGTCACACGGTGATGGGTTACGGTACAGACACCAGCTGATGGTACAGAAATAAGAAGGTCAGGGGTCACTGGGTAGTGAAGGTGTGTTTTAGTGAGTTTAGTCAGGGAACAGTATATTGACCTATTAAACCACAGGTTTCCTGCAAGGTTATTTAAAATAGCAGACTAAAATTATAACTTTTACCTGCTTCCTCAAAGAGACTATCATTCCTGTGTCTTAAACTGCTTGAAATGATTTATCCATGTATATAATAGGGAAACTTTTAATTGAGCAATTTAGGGTAAGTTCTTTGTTCAGCATCATTGGTTTGCTGAGACTTAAATCACTGGTAAAAGGTCCAAACCTGCATGTGCCAGAATTATTAGGAAAATGAATATGTAAATATGGTCTGCACCCTGACCAGCACACAGTAGTTAATGATCATGGATGAACTGATAAATACTAAATAATGTAAAATGATTTCTTTTTAAATCTACATTAAACTGATTAAGTGGTTTTTGATCATTTCTATGGTCCAGCAGTTGAGGAATCAGGTGCTATAGTGGTCAGGACTGTTCTTCTGTTACGCTTTTACACAGCTGGGTAACTTTTACTGGAGCACTTTTTACTTTTATATTACTTGCTGTCCAGTGGTCCAGTGCAGCACAAGTTTATGATCAACTCTACATATTTGACCGTAAATTTTGTTTCCCAGATGAATTACCTGAAACTAGAAGGACAGGTCTGCTGAGAGCTACACATAATATAGTTGTTGTTTTAAACTGTGGAGACAGGTGCAGAAGAGACACTTTCCAGAGATGTGTATTAAACACTTGTGCTGCAAAGGGGGGTTAAAAAAACATTATAGATTCAAGATGACTAGATGAGAGGTGTCAGTCCCCAAAGGCAAACATCACCTGGAGTTGTTGTACTCCCAGATGCTGCTGTATTCCCAGGAGAGGGGTTTGGGAGGATGAGGTCACATTCCAACCACTTGTACAGCAAAGGTCTTTGAACCGTTTGTAAATTTACACCAAAAGGTAAAAGAGCTGTGATTTGTGAGTCATTCCTTTAAGGTAGCATTAATGTCAGGAGCTCTCTGCTCAAGGCTGTAACCCTCATGACTTTTCACATTCATCTGAGTTCTCCCCTATAAACCCCCTGTGCTCTTTTCTTTCTTCTCATCTGTTTTCCTGTTCTGTCAGCCCGACTATGTTTATCACCTCCTTTCTCCTCTTGGTCCTCCTCTCCGGCATCTTGTCAGTTCTTCAGTGTTTCCCACAGGAGCTCAGGGAGAGGAGAAAGGTTGTCACCTTAACGACAGCCAAGCCTAGTGACTGTATACAGTTTTAAAGGGAATTATACAGGGTCCTCTGAGTGCTTCTTGGCACGAAATTTAATTTATATATTTAATATTGCAGCTAGAGCTGCTCATTTAACTACAATTCTTAGTGGCTATGCACTGATTTGTGGGAAAACATGATCAGCCTCTGCAGCATTTTTCTGTTTAATAAAAATATTACGGGCCTATTAGTCATAGATGTTATATTTGGATTTAGGGTCCAATTTGCATTCTTTTCACGTCTAGGTAAAATAATTATTATTCTTCTGTAGGTTTGAATAATTGAATTTGGCAAAGTTCTTGCCTCATTTACAGCTGAGATATAAATCAGGGAGAAATTTCCAAACCAGCCATTATGAAAATTAACATGTGAATGTGGCTCAATTAAATAACAGGTAAATGATGTCTGATGAAAAAACCAGATGTTTTTTTTAACTTTTTTGTGAGTCACAAATTGGACCAGCAGATGGTGTAGTGTTTATGGATATTGCGTTGCAATCTGAAGGTTCCTGGTTCAGATATCCCACCTGCTGTAGTTTATTTAATCAAGTTACTTACAGTAAACTAAGTCAGAATAGAACTGGGTAAGTCATTGTGAAACTGGTTGTTCAACATGGTTACATCCTTGAATAATGGTGTTAGCTGTTTAATGGTTACTAATTTGTACAAATTCTGTACCAGATGTTATTGAGCCACATTTTTCAGAGCCTGTGTGGAGATACTTGTCTGTCCTCTGGAACAACATTTAGGTGATGATCACTTAGTGCATGTTTGAAACTGAAAACTGGACTCACGCTGCCTGCATTGTCCAGTAAAGAGAGTTTGGAGGTCAAGTGCGACCCCTGGCGGTTCTCTGCGCATCAGGAGAGTCACTTGAACGTGGGGCCAAATTACAGTTTCTCTGCACCCTTCGTTCACTTTAAAATTGTGAAAAGGTACGAACAGTATCTTTATTATTTGGACTTGTTATATACACGTTTGTACAAACACGAGAACATTATTTCAGCACAGATCTCACCAATTCTATTGATATTAAAACACGTCAGGGCGGCAGGGGTAGCAATGCTGCCAATCAGTGCCCCGGCTGGTCTGATGTGGGTCTGGATCCGGCTCGATGTTTGTGGGTTTCCTTCAGGTGCTCCTGTTTCCTCCCACCGTCCAAAGACGTGCTTCAGTTTAATAGGTCACTCCACATTGCCTATAGTGTGTGTGAGACCACCCTGGGATGGGACTCTTAACCTTCAAACTGGCCCCCAGTGACACTGACCCTGACCAGGATAAGTGGATGACCTATGTTAATGACAAATTTTAATGTTATATAGCTCCGCTCTTTGAGCCTTGGGGTATGTTTTTAACTGTTTTAGAGTACACTGTCATGTACTGTGTATATGTGCTGGTTTTAACTGGATTTTATAATTGTTTAAATTTTCACATGACGACTTTAATAATTTATTGTAATGGTTTTAGAGGTTTTTTAATAAAGTCGGAGATGATGAATGGTGAGATTATAACTGTCGCGTTGGACAGTTTGGTGACGCTTGACGGTGAATGCGAATCCATTCTAATCCGGTAAAAAAAAGCTAAGATCTCCGTCATCAGGTCAGCTGTAGAGTTAATAAACTTCACAACGATTTAATCTTTTATAAACAGGTTACTTTTTGCTCTGTCCAGGGTGAGTTCGTTGCTCCACGGAACTACAGCAGGATGGGGGATTCGAACTAACACGCTGCAGGCCAGATAGCAACAGCTCTGAACAGGACATTGGCAAGCAGGTAACAAAAGTGTCCTAAACACTCGGTTCACACGCAGTCCGTGCAGCCCTGCAGATGTTTGTGAGATCGCTGCCCAGTGAAAGGTGCTTTAAAAGACGATGGATGCCGTCGGTTAAATAAGTTCTAGGCGGCCCGATTGACCGGTGCCGACAGCAAAGTGCGAACCGGACGCGAGCAGGGAAACGCCATGACGTCAGCGCCGTCACACCTCCGCGCGCCCCACTTCCCGCCCGGAGCGCGTAGCCGGGCGCGTGCCGCGCAGGGCGAGAGTCGCGCGCCGGAATTTCTCCACTTTCCCTCCGGCATGACGTCAGAGACGAAAAGGGGCGCCGCGCTCGGCTCAGGAAAGTGAACAGAACAGCGCCTGGATCCCACAGCATCCCGCACGGGGCGCGCGGCTCCTCTCCGTGGGAAGGTTTTTGTTGTTCTTGTTTTTTTTTTTAGATGCGTCTTTCAGCGCGAGGTGCGCGCGAGGAGGGCGCGACGCTCGTGCGGCTCACCGCCGTCGTGTCGGACACCTTTGCCCCGTGAGGTCCCCTGGCAGCCCGCGGGGGGAAGCACGAAGGGGCAGGATGCCGGTGCGACGGGGGCACGTGGCTCCGCAGAACACCTTTCTGGACACGATCATCCGCAAATTCGAGGGCCAGAGTGAGACCTTTTTCTTATTATCTTTATCAATTAATCCCCCTCATCGTCGTCGTCATCATTGCTAACGCTGCTTGTGTCACACGCGCACCAACTGTAACTCATCTTTCTCATATCTGCATTATCGCAGATGGTGAGACAGTGTGTGAAAAGTGTTTATTTTAAACACATCGCGCGTTATTTGCTAGAAAATCACAGTACAATTAGCAACTTTGCTCTTTATTTTCTTTCTGGACACGAACGTGTCATTTACGTTCTAATCTAAAAAAAATAAATATAGCCGCTATTTATGTGCATGCAAAGGTAATTTTGTTGCGATATATATGACAGGCAAAGTGTTGCTAAACTGTTATGAGTGCTGTATATATTACGATATATAACGATAGTGAAGGGCCCGGGTTCGTGGCGGAGGGGGGGGGGGGTCCTGACCCCCCAGACACTCACTGAATTAAAGCACTTTTAGCGCCACTCACAGGGATACCGGCATACATCTTTCACACTGTATTTCTCCACTAAAACTCAAAGGTCCTTTTAGTTTACAGTCAGCGTGGAGCTACAGAATAAAGAGCAGCTATACTATCTGTTTACTTTAAATTGGGTTACATTAATTTTGTAATTTTGCAGAACTACCGAGTACTCATTCTTACGTTTTCTTGCAGCCGAACAAATTCTGGGAAAATACATGCAAATAAAATATTTTTGTGTAGAACAGTGAGTGGAATACGTACATGCAGAAGTTGCAGCAGGTGTCAGAAACAGGATTCCTGTGTCTTTATGTTCTTTGATTTATGAGGATACTATAGTTAGTAGTACAACATAAATTCCTCACTTCTGTAAACCTTATTCAGTTATTAAGGCTGTTAAAAATTACCCTGCATTTTTAATATTCGTTGTTTGCACACCCACTCTCCAGAAAGGAAAAACTGTTTTATATTCCTCTGACCCTTCCGAAATATTACGTACATGTTTGTCCTTTACTGTGTATGTTTTAATAATATGTTTGGTAAGTACCTATATACACACCTCATAACTGAATTATTTGTGAGCTGAATTCGTTTTACAGAGTAGCGTATAATGGACGGTTTTTCTGTGTCTCAGCTGTGGATGCCCATAGTTTTTTCCCCAGCCTTGTGCACCTGCTTCATATGATCTGCTTCCTGTCTTTGGTCACTTTTTGCATTTTGTTGCATTTAAAAAAAATCTGTAACACTTTTTTATAAATACCTATTAAGATGCTGTGCAAGAAATAGTTGAATTAAGTGTATTTGAATGGGCTTACAGGTGTTTGCCATATGGACTGATCTTTATTGCTTTAACAAACTAACAGTTTGTTTCTGATGAGTTCATGAATTTGGGTACTACAAATACATATAGGTAGGGGCTCAGAACACATACAGATTAAGGCATTAAACACAAATCTGACTTTTACGTTCTCCATGAAAGTTTAAAGAAACGCAATCCTCAACAGCATGGTCGTCTTCTTTCAACTGGATCGTTTTTCCCTGTTAAAGATTAATCACCTTTGTCTTCACAAATCTTCCTACCACTGATCCCGAACATATCCTCATTGATTCTGATGTGTTCCTTTGATCTCCTTGCAGACTTTTTGGGATTAATGAATCATGAGAATAGGCTCTCATGATATTTTGATTCACTGTTGACCTTTGAGGAAATAAATTGAGTTAATTTGTGAAAGATTTTTTTTTTCTGAAAGAGAATAATATAATCCCAAGCTTTATACAGACAAAACAGTATTCTTTTAATTGATCAAAGACGGCAGTTATAACTATACTTTCCAGTATTATGGAAATAATCACTGTGGGTCATTTTGGAATTAAGTGAAAATAATCATCCTTACCAAATGGCGAGACTTAAAATCCGTTTAGACTGCCTGTTAATTTCCATGGCTTTTTGGTTCCCCTACCAACCTTCAAAATTAATTTGGCAGCCAGATTTGCTACAGTGGATTGCAGAACAATTCTTGGAAGCGTCCACCTGATAGAGCGCACCCCCCGTCCCTCTGTAGATAAACCGTGCTCATCCATTCAAATGGGCTGACAAGTAATCCCCTCTGCCGTCCCCTTAATCACACTTTCTGGAACATGCAACCTCCAATTAAGCAAGCATGAAGCATGAAGGAGGGTACTTTTTCCTTTTCCACAAGGTATCGCCCTGGCAACGAGCATCGCTCTGAGTTGCTGGTGGCAGGGCTGTCTGGGATGGAGGACCACACTCCATCAAAGCGAGTTTGGCTTGGAAAACAGACAGCACACATACACGATGCCACTGCATTTGGACGTGCCTGGCCTGTGCGAACGAGTCCTGCCCACAACTTTTTTAACATGAGCTGAATATGTTCTCTCTGCCCCAAATTTACTGCATGCTACCAAGGCTCTGCTTCTTAGTTACGCCATTTCGTCATTATGGAGCAAAAACAAATGAGATTTGCCCTCTTACATGATGTACGAAGTCCCAGTCTAATAGCAAAAGCTGCTGTCAACAATAGTCAGCTTAATATTAGTTATTGTGCTTCTCTACTGCAAGACTGTTAGTTTAAAAAACACTATGTTAAGTGACAGATGCAGTGGTTGTCTTATTATGCTTTCTTACACATTTTTCATTGCGCTCCCAGTAAGGCTGCAAACGCCCAGTTCCTGTCACACTGTCACATAGACATATGGCATGCTGGCGAGGTTGGCTGCCATCATCTTGCCAAGAGCCGCCCTCCTCTCTGTGCTGTCTGCGGGGGGAGCCTGCAGACCAACTTTGCTGGCCCTCCAGCTGCCCTCCACAGACTTGATGGGGGGTCTGCACACATGATGTCATTTGTTTTGCCCCCTCATCATGCTACCGCCATGATGCCCTTTGCAAGCTCTCCAAAGAGGATATGCTTTTTCCATGTCGGTGTGTCGTATGAATGCTGCAGGGTGTAGTGGAGCACTCTTCATGGCTTATCATCAGAAAAGCCCATGTCCCTGGCCATTTTCCTGATAGATGAGTCCTAATACTATTTACACTGATGTTAGTCACAGTCTAACTGTATAGTATAGCTTTGTCTTGCCATACAGTGCTGTAAGATCTGTAGAGCTGTACTGTTGGGTATCTTGTACCCTTTCTTCCACGTTGCCTCACTTGGGCTAGAGAAGAAAAAGGAAATCCTTAAGGATCCCCTGGGAGATCCACCCTTAATCTGATCTTCTTTCTCGCTCCTAGAAAAGAGTAAATTGTGACAATAACCCATGGAAATTCAGAACCGTAGTGCTGAAACCCTCTCCACATTTATAAGCATGAATTCTGTTATTTCTTGCACTTTTAAAGACCTTCCCACATGACATGCATGTCCACTAATGTAAAACAACACTACTGCAGTATTTTACCAGTCTGAGAAAAGTGAAGGATGTCTGTAGCCAGCTTACTGAGCAATGAACTATAGATGCTGTTGCACTCCCTGAATTAGGCAGATTTGAGGGTTATTTATTCATGTATTCATGGTAATGTTAAATACTGTTTTCTTCCTACAAGGACCATGGCAGTTTTTAATCACGTTCTTTCTCCTTGTAAATCTCGTTTGGGAGTCTCATTAAGAGGCAGAAGATAAGGCGTCTTCACTGTCTCCAAGGGACTCAGTGGAATCAAGTGCATTGGAATATGACCAAATAATGACACGTCCCGGGACAAATTTCTGCCCTGCGTTTGGTGCTCTGCTGCGATTAACACTCTGTGGAGTCTTATTTATGCAAGAGAGATGCATCACCCCTTTTGTGCAGCCACCCTAAAGCGTGTGTATGTGCTGTGTGCCAGTTTACCTGGTGCACCTAAAGTTTACATTTGCCTTCTGAGGAAAGGCTCTCAAAATGTCTGCATTTTTCTTCCAGAATTTTCTGATGCCATCTTAAATAGAGCTAATGCTGCCAATTATAATTCTGTCATAATCTATGTAATGTAAAATATTTTACTGGACGGTAAACTGTAGCATTATTGATGATCGGAACTGTTTTTGTAGATATCAGGCAACGTGTCTGATTCTCCCATCATTCTTCTCCCAAGCACCGTACTGAAGACTAAGTGGGTCTCCTTTATCAGGGTGTCACACCCTCTTCTGTAAACTCACTGATAATGGCAGGAATGAGAGGCAAATCATCAGCATCCATCTCTGCACATCAGTGTGGCGTCACAGACTGGCAGCGCTTCCAGGAATCATTTGAACCCTGACATGTGCAATGGAAATAGAATGTAGGATATTAGGTCAATTTCATGAGGTGAACTGCTAAAATAAAGTGTGTCAGTAGCAATGGGCCCCTGAGGAAACTCCTCATTCCCACCAAAGGCTGTGCGTTTGACGCAAAGCTAATCATCTGATTATTTAACCAAGATGGTGACTAAGACAAATCAGTGCATTTCTAAAATTGGCTTCAGCTGTGTAGTGAGGCAGCACACAGAAGAGCGGAACTATTAATGTTTGTAGGTTATTTATAACTTTGACTAATTAAAAGTGACATTAATTATCCAAAGAGGCCGTGCCAAACGCTAGTGATGGGGCCCCTTTGCAACACGTGCGTGTGGAAGATACTAAACATCTCAGGACTGCCCCTCTGTAAGGAATCAGAATCAGTAAGTGAGTTCAGGGGGCTTCCGTTGGAGACACGCAGCAAAAATACAAGCCAGAAAAAATTTCCATTCGTGAACCCTTTCCTCTGATAGCTTAGTCTTTGAAGTAAATATATTGCTGCTGTGTCCAGTAAGAATTCCCAAAATGGAGAGGAAAACTCAAACTTGCTGCATTTAATGCAAAAGCAAGACAGATTGAAGTGGGATATGCTTGCATTGCAATACATTGCAGCCACTTCCTTCTTGTGTTTGAAGGTGTGTTTTGCATGCGTTCAGTAGTCCAAAAAATATGAAACTGATGACAAAGCAACTTCTGACTTTTAAAAGTTTTTTTTTTTTTTAACTTTGAATAGCTATGAAAGATTTTTTTTTCCTCAGTAGGTCTTTCTCAGGAAAACAGATGAGAGCTGTTTTTTTATTTTTGAAAGCTTCTATAGTAATCATCTGGCACCACACACAAGACAACCAGCAGTATTTTCAAGTCATGCAAAAGCTGGAGAAAATGGCAGCACATTTTGTAGTCTAATGGAACCCTACCTTTGAAGTCTTAACATCTTGAGAAACTAGTCAAAACCATTCAGCTTGCTTGAAGCCACTTGAGATCCTTTGCTGAAATCAATATTGCTCCATAAAAAGAAAGTGTAACGTCTGTCTCTCTGCAATGCATTACTTGATGCTTTCGCACACGCCAGAAAGGTTTTCTCCACTTGTATCCCCTTCATGGTTCAGTGTGTAGCCAGTGGAGAAGATGGTAAACAAAGGGATGATGCAAGGGGATGGCCATGGGTACTTGTTTCTTTTTGAAGGGTGACCTTTCATGACTCACAGTCACAGGTCAGTTTGGATAGATGGAGATTGTAAACACCCATTTATGATGAACAGTCTATCCTCAATTTAGTGGACCACGATTTTATGAATTTTGGATTTTTACTTACTGCGGCAAAAATATTCCAGAAAAAAATATTGAATCATAGATGTTGAAAAAACCGATTATTCTGTTCCCCCCCATAAACACACAGGGCATCGTGCCACTTTATTTATGAGATTAAAATGCAGATAATCCATAAACATACACTAAAAAAATGAACAAGAGACATGAAACTGAAGATATCAGCCAAGTATGTCCATTACAGTTTGCCTTATTATGTCGTGATGCATACGTGAGCTTTGAATTTCTCGCAGAAGAATTTCTGTGAATTTCTCTGCATTACAGCAGGGTGTCTATTGCACAAACTGGTATTAAAAGTTTAGCTGTGTTATGCTGGGGTTTAACTGTACAAGAAAATAGGAGTTATTACCATTTATTGAAATGGTTGGCAGTTCTTAGCTTATGCTGTTGGCCAATAAATGCTTTTGTTCTGTGATTGAAGCAGCAAGAATTTTTGCCAGTTATAGAAGGTGGCAGAGTTCAGTATAGCAGCGAGTGACTGAAGGCTGCAGACCTAATGGTGACTGACCCTACGGTGTTCATTTTCCCACAGATCGCAAGTTCATCATCGCCAATGCCCGTGTGGAGAACTGCGCCATCATCTTCTGCAGCGACGGCTTCTGCACCATGTGCGGCTACACACGTGCCGAGGTCATGCAGAAGCCCTGCACCTGCAACTTTCTCTATGGGCCGCACACCAAGAAGCTGGCTGTGGTACAGATGGCCCAGGCCCTGCTGGGCTCTGAAGAGCGGAAACTGGAGATCGCTCTCTACAGGAAAGATGGTAGGATCCAAGCCCAGATGCATCACTGCTACAAGATTCTGATAACTGAACTATGAAGTAATTTCTGATCCTATTATAGATTGTATTAAACGGTCGGTTTGTTTAGGTCATTTCAGGCTTAAGGAGAACTGCACAGTGTGTGCGTCTTCCTGAATTTCAGTCTAATTTAAATGCATAACAAGAAAGTCTGGTAGATAGTTAGAGATAAGATTTAAACTTTGATATTGCTCTTGACACACTAATGACCTTGGTTTCCAATTTCAGTTGATATTTTTGGGTGTAGAATGCTAATTTGAAGAGAGCTGGATATCGAGGTGAGATTAAGGGGTTTGCTGTGCGTTCCTCAGCAGACAAGTGCCGGTGTGGGCAGTAACGCGTCATGCGGCAGTTGCAAAGGGAGATGTTTGCTCTTGGCTCCTGCAAACCAGACTTTCCTGTGTGAAGAACTGCTCCCTTTTGCAGTCGTCAGCCAATCAGAGTTTCCACTGTTTATACTAAGAGATATCTGTGTCGTCCGGGATGTATACAGTGTCCTCGGTTCCTTGGCCTTAAAGAGACATGTGCTAGAGTATGTTGGTTCACTTAGGCCTGGCAGACCTGTAGGGGGAAATGGGACAGTCAGGTGTTCCCCAGCAGACCCCAGGCTGGGACCCCAGTAGCAGCCTCTGTGGCCACTGTTGACCTGATTTGAATATGTGCAGACCTCACACTTTAACAAAAGCTAAGAAACAACTCTACATAGGGACAGCCCCAACTGCTTTGTTGCCTGGTTGCTGTGGAAACACTGCTGTGGCCTCAGGGGAGTGGGTTGTGTTTGCTCTGGTACACAGCGGGACACAGCTGGTGGATGAGAAGGGTGGTTTTCTGCAATCCCCCGTTGTCTGTTGCATAAAGAGCGAGTCTAGGTGGAGGTGCCTGTGTTTACAGTGGAGTGTGATGCTCACCAGAGCCCTGCTTTCCTGTTGGGTACAATATACCACGCACACATATGTACACAGTGCAACTCTTGAAAGGCAGACTACTTTTCTGGGAAGGTGCTGTAGGGTGGCCCTTACCGTATTCTCACTGTTGTCGGGACACTCAACAGTACAACCAATCCATTCTGTCATTCATCTGCCATTGCACCATACACGTCATCCTTGGAGATGATTTATAACCCCAGCCCTGTGCTTTCAGGTGATCTAGCTAGCACTCCATTAATCACTGTGAAATGTAAACTCCTCGCTGTTGTCAGGGTACTTCTGCCCTCACCCTGCTGTCCCCCCATCCTCAAATGCAATCGGTCCAAGGACAGGCTCTGGGTTCAGATGTCATGTCAGTTGGTGATCCATCCAGACCAGTGGTAGGCTGAGTGGGCCATTTGAGTTAAAAACATTAGCCACCCGCTCCCTACAATAAGTCTGTAAGAACTGTGATCTGTGGTGTATTCCAGGGTGCTTTCGGTAGCAGCAGGAAGCTGTCACAAAGCCCAGGCGCACCTCTCAAGTGTCACGATCTGGCCACTGGAAGAGCAAGCAACTGTACATGGATTTAGGTCAAGAATCAGTGCCTGTGGCCGGACAGTTCCTTGCTCTCCTTCCCTTGTGAACTTTCATGAAGATATCATCTGCTTCCACAGGACTTAACAAAGTGTGTGCCTCAGTGTAGTTATTTCATACTGGCCACCCCTTCCTCTTGTGTATTGTGGGACCTCCTCTCTTTCTTTTCTTAATGCCTTAGATGCATTTATGGAATATATGCTTTTGAAAGGAACATTTCATAATTTATTCAACCAGACGTGTGTTCACTAATTATTTATCTTGGTTGGTGCATTGTGGTTTCCTTCAAAACATGAGATGGAGCAAATGATTTTACTCAAGGACTTTGCTTGCATTTAGTTTCCAATTATAGAGCAATAAAGGGTAATTTAGACCACTGAACAATTCTTACAACACTGTCAGTGTTCCTGGTGTACTATACCTTATTTCCAAGAAACTACAACTCTGAACATTCATTGATTCCTTTTTAGTAACTGCTTGTGTGATGCAGCATCACACTGATCCGGAGTCTATTCTACAAGCAAAGGGTGTGAGACACGTACACCCTGGATGGTACACCAGTCTATCGCAGGGCAATAAAGTACACATGTGGACGGACTCACACACACACACACACACACACACACACACACACACACACACACACACACACACAAAAACACTATAGTTAGCTTTGAGTTTCAATTCTGTGGGAGGAAACCAGAACAGTCATAGGAAGCCAAAGAGAAGGAGAACATGCAAACTGCACAGACAGAGCCCAGCACATGATGATGTAGGTCATGTTGATGGAAGCAGTCAAGTTTTCCCAGATATGGGTGTTCTGCTCCTGCCTCTTGGAGCTGGAGGAAAGTGGTGTTCAGTTGTTTGACTGGCGGCTGAAGCTGAGCTGGAGCAGAGAGATCCTTTAGAGGGTTCAGTGTTGGGGAAGGGGTTACCATGCTGCCAGCTGGTGGACCTCTCATTGAGGCGAGACAACCCAACACTGGCCCTAAGGCCCACCCTCTCGCTATAGTACACAGCTACCAAGATAGCCCTGACAAAGAAAGATCGGGCAAGAGGCAAGATACATAATGAGCTTCTCTTTAGTCGTGTTTGTGTTCTTTCTTTTTTCCTCTGGACGACGTTCAAATAATAGATTTTGGGGAAGCAGTGCTCTCATTATGACGGCTCATTAATTGCTCAATGTGCTGCGATCGTCTAAGTGCTCGTGGGAGACAATGCTAGAAGTTAAAGACTTGACAGAATGAAAATAATAGAGGAGCAAGCGAAGATATGTAGAAACTGTGTTTTTTGTGTTTGTGGGGGAGGGGTAAAGGGATCTTTTTACAGTTGCAGTGCATTGAACACATTTTTGTTTTTGAGATGTGAGAAAACGTTTCCTTTGCATGTACAATAGCTGCAGATTCAAGCTTAATGCTAACTCATTGTCTTGCGACTGTGACAATTTCATGTTCCTGTCCAGTTGAGCGCAGATGAAAGCTGTACAGAAAGGGTCTGGTCTCCAAACAGCAACAGGAATGTGAAAATGCTGTCGCTCAGGGGACAGTGTCCAGCTGGGTGTGAGTCACCAGTTATAATCTAATGTCCCCCTTCCAGGGTCTCCTCCTGAGGACTTGTACTGTGTTAGGTCAAGGTCTTTTGTGGAGGTTGTCCAATACAGAACCCTAGAAAGGCCTTGGCCAAGTCTGAATGACTCAGTCAACAGCAGGCAGGCCCCACTGGGGCCACAGCCACTTTCTACCTTATATAAATAGCACCACTGAAATGAGTGAACTGTATTAGGTATAATTTCCTTTCAGGGAATGTGTATCACTCAGCCTTCGTGGTCTGCCATAGCTTTTGTCTCCTCTTTGCCACAGAGTCGTCTGTAGTGCCATTAGTGTGAACATAGCTGACACACTTAGGGAGATGGACATATTTTGCCGTTTGTTCCCCTTTGCTGGTTTCTACAAGCGAACGTTTACTGCGGAGCCATGGGTTATGGGTCTTGCTCGTGGCGGTGAAGACTGGGTCCTGTAAATGGCTGCCACTGCAGGGGTGCCTCAAGGCTGTTTATCTGCTTTCTAAGCACCACATTTCGTAGCCGCTTTGTGTAGCACCGGCTCCTATATTCAAGCTCCTGCCCTATTGACCATTTCCTCTCTCAGTAATGACTGTGTTTGTCTCCCTCTGATTACTGGTCATCCATCTCGATGACACCCTGATTTCCAGAATGTCAGTTGTCTGTCATTTATGTATGGATTTTAGGGTGAACAAAGGCCACGAACTTGTGGTGTTGGCTCTGCACCATATTATCAAGTGATCTCACTAAATTGAGATCACTTGATAATATGAAAAGTATCATAGTCTGCCCAGCAGCACAGGTTCTTTGAATGGTTGTATAGCAGCCTGTAACACACCCTGCTTTTAGATATGACAGTGATGCTGTAGGAAGAAGGGGGGGTGCAGGGAAGCTGGTGAGCACACATTTTCATTTATCCCTTTTTTCTTGTTTTGGAATTATCTTGGGAAAAGTCATTGGGTACTTGAGGTATTATTAAGGTAATGTCTCACACACACACACACACACACACACACACACACACACACACACACACTGCTATAGCTGAAGGTTCATTGTTCCTTACAAAATAAGGTGCACAGTGTGCCATGCTGTCAAGGTGAATAAGTTAAATTATTTAAAATAAGTTGTGTTTGTGTGTCTCTGAAAGTTGGCCTAGTGTTATGAAATGTACAAACAGAACCTGTTGGGCCTGTCCAACCCCTATGGAGTGGAACGTATTTGTAAAATCCTTGTGGCATTTTGTATTCACAAAAAGCTCTGAATCTGCTGGAGGTCAGTGCTGGCAAGGTGAGTCAAGACTCTGATGACCCCAAGGGGCTACTGGAAGGCCTAGGGGCTCTGAGGAGTGAATGCGGTGGAACAGAGAACTCCCTATGTCTGACCTGTTTGTCTATAAATGGCCCCTTTGGCAACAGACACCCAGTACACAGTCTGCTGTGCACATCTGCATTGTATTGCTGGTCAATAGTCATGGGGCAGTCCAAAGAACTTCACTAGTGCCCTAGTTTTTTGGTCCTCTGGTCAGAAGCCTCTTAAGATATTCCAAGTATGAGGTTTGAAGGGGTATGACAAAGTATGCTGTTGCTCAGAAACCTGATCCTAATCATGCTGCCTTTCTGTGTTAGCATTCTGAAAACACATATTTAACATGTTTCATGAGATTCCCACTGATGTATTTTTTACATTATCTACTTGAGCTGAAGGTCTCCTCTGCTGCTGGTGAAATTGCGGACCGAACGAGAGCAGAGGCTCAAGGACTGACAGCTCATGTTCAGCACTGGGAGACGTGCCAAGCGGCACGATGCTAATGAGAACTGATGGGAGAGATTGGACCAATCAGAATCCTCTCCATGCAAACGCGCTCCATGGCCGTTTTTAAGGTCACCATTCATCAAACAGGCAATGCGCATGCAGTGTGTTTATTCCCATTATGTTGCATTATTTATTTGCTTGGCAGTCTCTTTTATCGACTGGGACCTGAGGCTAACAGTTTAGCAACTGTAGTCATGTATATAACTGAATACTTACTGGAGCAAATTGGTTTAAATACCCTGTCTGAGGTATCGTCTCTTCCCCAATCTGTGGTGGATTTGAACACCTTTTAGTGAAGCCGGTACTTTGGTTGGCTTTGGTAAGAAAAAGGCAGTCGGCAAAGCAGGGGTAGTGTCTGATCTCACCTGGGCTGAGGGACACAGATGGTTGGTTGGTGAAAGTTTCCTCGCTGCTCCTTCTACCTGTACAAAGTCACTTTACTAGAAACAGAGTGACAAAGCAACCTCATTGCACCCACACAATCCCTCAGAGTTGGGCGACAGAGACGGCTGTGGGGCTGAGATTGAGTGCCTGGTAAAAGTGGTAGGCAATTTAACAAAGGAACCAGACAAAGTGTCTTACTGTGACATTACGGAATTAGGATGTCGTTACTTTAACACATAACTCTTTTCCGCATTGCAGCTGGACTCAGGTGCTGTAAGTGCCTCCATCGTGATAAAGTCCTAATTCTGGCTTCAGCAAGCTCCAGGAAGCCGATTTCACCAAGGGCACCATGGAGCGTCTTGAGCAGTGTGAAATTTCAGCAGCTGTAATCCTCTACCCCACTCTTTTATTCTTGGCAGCAACTGCATCGTCCACCTGTTATCCCCCCTGCGCCTCTGTTCTGTGATTCAGTCAAGGACCTACTTGGTTGCCTGCTTCAGTTCAGAAAACAGATCGCGATGTAGACCAGCAGCCCCCGAAAGTCTGGCCTTGCATGGCAACAGTTGTAAACATGGGGGGGGGTCTCCCTTGGTTGACATCAGCTCTGCTTGGAACTGACCCAGGTGGAGAGCCAGGCCTTGTCCTGATAGAAAAGGCTGTGTGCAAGATGTGTGCCCCAGCTGCAGTGCTAACACTGTCAGACAGGGCCTGCTTCTGCGCCTGCAACCCGCTGTGCTTTACCCTGCATTTATCTGAGAGGGGAGCTAGGGAGGCTGGGGGTGCGTGTGAAAAAGAACAGCGTGTGAAACAGGGTGCTAAGAAGGGCTTTGGGTTCAATGAGTCAACCAGTGACTCAGTAACTGAGTGAATGAATGTGTGTGTGTGTGTGTGTGTGTGTGTGTGTTTGAAACAGGGATGCACAGATACAGTGTCGGGGTAGTTATTTTTGTGTCAGCTCTAGGAGCACATGTAAGTGTTTGGTGCCTCAGGGCAAGCATCAGTCAGCATCCCTTACCCTTGTATCTCTAAATTAATATCGGTACACATACATTATGACTGGGCCCTCTGTGTTCTGCTGGAGAGAGAGCATAGTGAGAGCTGGTGGCTGGCAGCTTTACACCCCATCCTTGAAAGCTACTGTGACAGTGCCCATCTCTCCCAGGGACATTCTGCAGGCCACCTGTAAGCCTCTTCGTGCAGTCAGAACAGCCCGGGATGATTGACAGAGAAGTGAAGGGTGTGGAGATATAGAATGGGAGGGAGGAAAGGGTGGGTTGGGTCTGGCGGGTGGTGTCCTAATAAGTACAAATGAGTGCTGGGTAACAGGGGTCAAAAGAGGGTTGTGGGACTCCTTAAGAGATTAATAGGAATTTGTGTGTATTTATGTGTTCTCAAATAAGTACATTTGCAGAGTGCACTTTGTGACACAGTAAAGTTAGGCTGTTTCCATGATAACCACACTGAGGTATTATCATTGCCATGGAAATGGATGTAAAATAAGAAAACACGATAGTTTATGGCACTCAAGCAGCGGGTTCCTGGGGGTTTTGGAGGACAGTGCTCACAACTCCATTTAATGATCCGGAAACTCTGGATGTGAGAGCCCAGCTGGGGGTGATGTCCCAGACACCTCCTCCGATGCCTCGTCAGGAAAAAAACATGCTGGATCCCTCGTCTTTGAAGGCAAGCCCACTTAAGAGCTCTGCACAGCTGAGCCCCGGCGACTGGGGGTTGGGTTACAAAGACTTTCTCATGGAGCTGTTCCAAGCGAAGGAGACATTGAGTTGAAGGGCCACAGGGAGATGCAGCTTTGCTGTTGATTTTTTTGGGGCTTGGAAGCCCCTTTTTCAGGCTGCTTCATGAGTACTTCTTGAGAGACGTGGGACAACCTCATTACTGCGTTGCTCAGTCCCTCAGTTCACATTCTTCAAATGGCCTTTGAACAGGAGCGACAACTCCTTTTTGCAGGTTTATTTGTAAAAAGAACCAATTGACATTTATGCAAAAGTCTTAAAATAGCATCATCTCCTAATGAAATGTCCACATGCTTGCTGATAGTGATAGTGTTTGGCAAATGAGATGAATCCTCAGATTTATTTAAAGGTCAAGTCAAATCATGACAAATGGTTATTATTTTCATTGTATTGCTCAGCTAACAGTTTTAATTCAAATTGACATTGCTTTACCTGTTTATGTGCTTTCTCTCAAGAGTATAACAGCAGGGCCCCTCCTGGGATTTGAACCTATCCTGAAACATCACAATATGTGTGCTGACTACAGGGTTTATGATGCTGAATTTTTCACCTGCTTGACGAAAGAGTTGCGCTGTCTTCATTATGTGTTGAGGATGTATGGACTTGCACACAGACAGGAGCAAATTTTATTTCGCCTGCTGAGAAATGGTCATTCTTCAGATTTAACCACAGGAGAATGAGCTCTGGGACTGTGTTGCAAACGTGGTTGGTGATGGTACAAGACCTGGCATATTTCTGTACCCCAACCATGAATAATACAGGGGAATAAGCAGTGTGCAGTCAGCGGATTCTCGGGGCACATACGCTATGTGCTGCCATGTGTCAATGGACCTTCACAACCACATCTACCTAGAGCTTTTTCTTTGCTGATGCAATAACAGTCGGGCCAGTGTTTATCAGACACATTCTACTGATACCAGCACTACGACCGATACGCCCTTCCTCACACAGGCTCCTTTATTGGCCGGACCTGCCCGGCCTCGATAGTGGAGTTGAGAGATGGCCAAGCTGAGGCCAAGACAGGGTAGGTGAGCAACTGTGTGTGTGTGTGTGTGTGGGGGGGGGGGGGGGGGGGGGGGGGGGGGGGGGGGGGGGGGGGGGGGGGGGGGGGGGGGGGGGGGGGGGGGGGGGGGGGGGGGGGGGGGGGGGGGGGGGGGGGGGGGGGGGGGGGGGGGGGGGGGGGGGGGGGGGGGGGGTGTATGGGGGGTGGGTAAGTGAGAGGAAGAGAGGCAGCAGGACCATGGCAATTGTCACAGTTGTCTGCAGAGTGGGTGTGTCAGATATGGCACGGTATACCATTCAGGGGCTCAGCTAACAGGACATTACTTCAACGTGTCCAATTTGGAAGTCAGCAGAAGAAAAAAACCTTTGGTCTGCTCACAATTTGACACCTGATAGAGACGTGACCATTTTGCTGAAATGCTGCAATCAATTCTACATAATGGACTTTTCATTTTATAAGAGTTTTACAACAGTTGACAAATTATGGTGCCACTAAGAGGGGGCCCAGCATGTGGGACTTTGGATGTGGTGAGAATTACAGTGTGGACTGTACACTGGTATTGTACCATGATCTGCTGGTTTCTGTGTAACTTCTGGGTGAATCTATTTCCTGTCCAGATAAGGACACCATAATGATACAATTTAGTGTTTACAGCAAAAAGTACCACAGCCATTATTAGGAAATGAAAATAAAGTGTTGCTGTAGTCTATCAGAGATGTTTCTTCAGCTGCAATCTATGTGCACTGCAATGCTGCAAAGTTGCAATGTGTCACAAATCATCAGTGTTATTATTTGTGTATCACATTTGCTTTGAATCACAGATCCTAGACTATTCATTCCCTCTTCCCATCAGCCTTCATGGCTCAGCCTTCTTTCCAGATCTGGGTTTCTGTTCACCGCCACCGTATCCTGTGGTGGTCATCACAAGTGCATGAGGTCATTCCAGCCGAAGGCAAAAGATAGGCACCCCAGTGAGACCCGGTTGTCAGCATTTGCTTGGGCTCATGCTAACCAGGTGGGAGAAGCCATCTGTGAACGGTTCCCAGAGAAAAATGTGGAGACCCTGCGCTGTGCACAAGGCAAATTTGTATTTGTAATGCTGTTGGTTTTATGGGTCTTAGTGATGGTTCAAGATATCAGCTGAACAGAACCAGAGCTCAGCGGTGCCTCTCAAGGCTATTTTAAAGGTTCAAATTGCTTTTTCTCTCTGTCCAATTTTCTCTTTGATGTTAGGGGAATTATCTGTGGCCAAGGAAATGTGTATACAGTGTAAATAATGATGGAAGAACAAGGAAAGTATGTTATTTAATGCTCTAAACATGTATGCTGGAGGTGTATTTGGTCTTTATTTGCAGAATATAGCCTAAATATGTTAAATGTAATTAATTAGATGGGGAAGCAAAGTGGGATTTCAGTGCTTAGGTCCAGAATTAGAGCTTCAGCAGCCCCATCAATTTTGCTGACCTATGACCTTGCCTACCTGCTTGGTAGCTCGAGATGATGTGTGATGTGCAAAGTCTCTCCCCATTCTTCAGCTTATTATTTTGCCGCCATCTTGGATGAGCTCCTGAGATGCGAAGATGAGCATCTGGAATTGCCCGGGCGCTTTTCTGCATTCCCAGTTTCACGAACACCCCCTCCCTCCGGCATCGGCGCTGGCGACGGCGCAGACGAGATGTCGCAGCGGTTTGCTGCGGAATCCTGAGATGTGGAGATGTAACGGCGGCTAATTAGCTGGCACTTTCTTTCACTCCGTGCTCGATGAAGCCTCTTTCTTCTCTCGTCCGGAGTGCTGCTAATTAGGCCTTCCTGTCTTCAAGCCACAGAGCTGCTCAGAGCGGAGATCTGGCTCACACTCTTTTTTTTTCAAATAATGTGCCTAATTATAATTCGCACTGTCAGACCATAGGGCTTTGCCTCTAATACGTCAGAGAGCATATCTTGCCCGCTACAACCTCTGTGAGAAATGACCAAAACTGCTTTGTGATTTTTCTAAACTATTATCTCCCTGTTGAATAATTTTTTTCTTCGAATTTTATTCTATCCTTGGCATTTTATTCTTTTATTCCTTTAATTGTAAAATGATGACAGTTAGCAGGCACCAAAGTCTGCATCTTTTTTTTTGTTTGTTTTGCTGATTTGCAATTTTTTATTCCCGTAGCCGATAGGTTTTAAATCACAGATGTTGTTTACAAACACCTCTTTTTATTCTTACAAGTTTTTTCCTAAGGCCTGACAAGTAAATGAAGCAGAGATGTGCGTTTGGGAGTCCAGAGGTAAACTGTATGGTTTAGTAACTTTAAATGCAGCAGTAATTGCCTGCCACTTATTGTTTACTGAAAGATGTTTTTTGACTGCTTACAGCTTGAAGTATTGAAAAAATCATCTTCACTTTTGTTTTCATGTGGTTATGATTTATTATTGCAGGATCAATGTTGGGATAATGAGTTCCTTTGTAGATTCTGACTGTTGAGACAGATATAGTGTTTTATTTAATTAATAATGGTAATGGTGAACCCTGTTGTCTTTTTCTTATCTTTTATCAATAAGACAAAAGAGCAGACCACCTCTAAGTTGATGTTTCTATTAAGGTGCTCATGTTTTTATTGATTGCTGCAGTCCAGTGTTTACTGCTTGTTTATTTTCTCTTAGCTGTAAGATGTAGATGTTTTTATGGCGAATGCCCCAGTAAGGCAGATTGATTCTCACCTCATCTTGTGCCTCCATTTGTGAGGTAGTGATGCTCCTCTGCCTTTCGCTGCTGTTCCCTTCTGCCGTCCCCTACTGATTTTTTGAGTGGGTACTTTAAAGGTGTTCATTTTGTCCACGACACACAGTGTACATAATTTTATGCATCACACTAGAGGTACTCATTTGAACATCAGCATGATGTTCAGAAATTTGTCCTGAAAGCTTAACATCTCTCAGATAAGACTGGTTGTTTCCTGTCTGGTTCTGAATGAGTCACGCTTTGTCCAAACACACACCACAAACAAAATCACAGGAATGCTAACAAGCACTTAACATCTAATGCAGGCGATAATGTTACTGTAACACGGCTCACTGGACCCCCCCAAGGACACTGGCTCTAAAGGAGACATTAAAAAACGATTTATCTCCTTACATTTTAGAACAGTCAGACAGCCGTCATTCCCTGCAGTCTGACGTTGTACCAGAATCAATGTACACTTGACCAGACATTATGAGTTGTGTGTCCTTTTGATCACCGCAACAAACCCTCGTCAAATAGACGTTCTGTCACCCCCTGGTCCTCCATCCCACAGCAGAGCCGAGAGTGAGGGATGAAGGAAGGGGTTGAACGCACCTAAGCTTTCCAACTGATGCATGAGGTGATCTCCAGGTTTATGTTGTGCAAATTCTGGGTCTGTTTTAGCACTAGATTTAAAACACTTGAAATATCCCACAAAGCTTGTAAATTGCAGTATTGCCATCACCTGATGATGGGGGTGTATGGGTGGCTTTGTTTGACAATCCTCATTACTAGTCCAGAAATTAATATTTCTTAAACTAATTGAGTGTCTGCAATTTTAGCATGTGAATAAATATAAGAATTCAGTCATTTGCTTTAGATGGTTTGTGAGACTTTCTAGCACTTTCATGTTCCTGTATAGAAGCCGAAAACCTGATGCTGAAACGCATAGCAAAACACACAGCGTCGCCCGCGCTGATTTCCTATCATCTTTGTCAAATTGATGTGCTGGAATGAGTTCACTACAGTGATTTAGTGTTTCCTAACATTAGTTTTTTCTTCTCCCTCTAGGGCACTTCAGTCCAGATGCACGTAGCCCTAAAGAGTGGACTTTTCTCATCACTGCTGGATATGTGGCAGATTAGCTGGTGTTGAGATTTAGTTGCAAGATTCTGACTTTGTCTCACTGTTGACAGTAGTTTGGGGTGTGGCAGGTCTTTATCACACATTTCATTGTCACAGTTCTGGCAAGGACATCAGCCTTGGACACTGATAACAATGTACCCTTAAAGCCTCACCAAGCAGCCTAGCACCAGTAGTCTGATGACCTTTGGGTGAACAGCTGGAGAGGATCCAACATTTACATAATAATTTAAAGTCAGAGATTTCTCCATATGCTAATGAGATGAGACCCACCAGGCCTAGGCAGCCTGCGATGACTCTCAGGTTTGACCTAGTTACCGATCACTTAGTGATACACCAGTTCCCCCGGAGTACCTGCTATAGCGCCAACTAGGCTGAGTCTAAAGAATGTGTGATTGTGTGACCATGTGAGTATTGGCTATGAAGGATTTAGTTTGGTTCTGGCAGAATGTGTCTGCAGAATGTATTCTTCAAAGTAATATCTGCTGCAAATATTCCCCTGGGTGAAATGCTTGTGAAAGGTCTGGCGAGATGTAAAACTGCCAGCACTGCAACTTGACCTTGATAAGGTAAATCCAACGGTGTTACCCAGCTTGGGAAAAAAAAATTAAAAATCAAAAGGAGAACTGTGAAAGAGTTGAATTAAAATTTAAAAACCTCCTGCCAGAAGCAGTCTGACTTTGAGAGGCATTTAACGTCGTGCCTGTGATTGATGTGGAGATGAAAGTTGTGAAGAACGTATAGCAGGTGCAGGGGCCACCATCGACCACGGAGCGGGATGTTTATAGCCGTCCCTCACGGGGCGTAATGAAATTGTCATGTTGGGACATAATGCCTCGGCTCCACCAGATATGAGCCTTGGACGTTGGCATTGCAGGACGGCTGTTTCATCACGCACTCCTGCTGCTTCCCCTTGAACATATTTCCCTTCTTGTCAGGTTTCACATCAGCGGTTGTGGACTGCCGCGCATTGTTTATCCCATAAGCTCTTAATACGGGTGGTACATGTACTTTGCAGAGGTCTCTATAGATCAGCCTACACGCGCTTGGGGGGGTTGAGGTAGGAGGTGCTGATTTAGAGGCTACATGAGTCCAATCACTCCAGCTTACCAACGTGCAGCTTTTACATAAGGAACAAAAGGGCATTTTGGCCATGAAAGCAAATAGGTTTAACAAAGAGTCAAGATCTGCATCTTTCTCGACTTTATACCACTAATTTATTTGTCTTCAGCTTCTGCATTTTTCTGCATATCCTTTGGAGGAAGGTACATTGTTGCCTCAGATTACATCCCAAGGTTGTGCCAGTCTACAGTCGGCATTAGACTCAACTCATTGATGGATGAGTGTTAATGAGGTGGCCTGGAGTTCAGTGTGTGCAGAACACAGTGGCCTTTCCACCCCTGACCATTTGAATGGCAAACATACCAGCACATGCCCCTGGACTGATTACTGTGGCCTACAAAAAAGTGTTTGTTGCCTCTGTTATGACATTATGTACATTATGGTATTTACATGAAATGTGACCAGGCCGTGCCATATTCCCTCAGAGCACACTTAACATTCCTATATTAGGCCTCGGTATGAATCACAAAATTCTAATTGGGCCTTTGTGTGTATGTTTCAGAGCACTCATGTGCGGAGGGGTTCTGCACCGGACAGGGACACGATCGCCGATGGTAACAGCGGTCTGGAGGCAAGGGTTGGCCTCCTCATTAATCCGACTAATCCGTTAATGGCTGCTGTGGTTATAATTAGGAGGTGTGATGATTGAAGCCATTACAGTATTTCATAATTTAAATGTCTTATGACGGGTCTGTTAGCTGAGATATGCACACACATACATGCATGCAGAGGCATGCAAGCACACTCGCACACTTTCACGCCGTATTTCTTTCACGTAGTAACTACCTTTCTTTCTGTTGACGTTTATTTCTTGTTCATTAGCCACAGTGTCTTTCAGAGTGCTGTCTGGTGACTGAGGGGATAATTCCATAAAGTGCCACCAATCATATTCTCCTTTGCATTGTACGTATCATAGTTATTTCCAGCGAAGCTGTTTGAGCAGATGTCTTTGTGGGTCAGAGCTATGCAGCAGCGTCAAATGAAACATCTTCCTTCAGAAATGGACCATTGTTTCTGTTGTCAGTGCTTCTTCTTGTGTGATATACACTACATCATATTCATTGTTGCTGTTATCTTTGCGTCACGCTCTCAGAGGACGGAGTAGAGACGAGCAAAGGCGTAGTGGTTATCGGAAGATCACTTGGAGAAATGAGAAGCGTAGCGGTGTTGGAACAGGAGCAGAATAACGGTCACACAGACTGAAGTGTCTTGAAGCTGGTGATGGAATGGTTCACAAGCACAAACATAACTTTGTTGTCCAAGGTCCCAGTAATGTACTTAACCTGGACTCCTTTATTAAAATATCCAGTTAAATAAAAAGATAAACTGAACATTTTTTAATCCTGCTTTGGTTAAACTGTGAACTAACAACCAACAGTAGTGATTAGAAAAGGTTTTACCCCCTTCTTTAAACCCACTATTGTTGGATTTACTCTGAATTTAGTGAGTTTAGTACATTACCATCTGTGTGAACTGACTCAGCATAAACTGTAGTTTGTTTGGTTGGAACCTGTTATAAATGTAATAATTTAAATTAATGGGTCTCACGGCAGTTGTTCAGTGCCGGGGGCCTTTAAGGAGAGATTCCTGCTCCACTTCTGTAATGTCCACCACACCTCTATGCCCATAATGGGAAGTTTCTCCATAATACCTTTCAAATAACCCGTTGACCTCTGACCTTGAACACATGCAGATGGGTCAGTGGTTCTGATTGCTCAGGTCAGTGGGGGGTAAGTGGTGGTTTCAATCAGAATAGTGGAGAGCACCAGGAGATCAGTTCAACCACCTTACCACTGATTCATTGCAGTATCAACACACCTGCTTGGCAAAAAACATCCAGTTTAATTAGCGTAGCCAGGATGTAGTAAGTTAAGTCTAACGTCAGATTTTCACTGTCCAGACAGTGCTCCATGTTTCTTACATAAACAACACTGCACACCTCTGCTTGTTTGACTCATTGTTTTTTGCAAAAGGCAGTCACCGTCACACACACGTGCACGAATGAAGACGTCAAGCCTGCCAGTCAAAGCATAGATCAGGCTTGGGAAATGCTCACTGAGCAGCTGGCTGTTTGAAACTGGGGAGACAGCTAAAAGAATGTGTATCTCCTTACTGGGTTGGATTGGTGAAAATTACTATTGATTATAGTTTTGTTGTTCAGGCTGTCAATTTTCACATGGCAGAAAACTGGAGTAGAACCTGTAGACTGCAAGTAAGGCTGTGGGAAGGGACATCATTTGAGCCACTAATGTAAATTACTTTGAAGCTTTTTGAGAATGACCTCTAATGTGAACTGACCACTAATGTATCTGTTACAGGATGCTGCTAAGAGCCAGATCCCTGTGGTCCAGCCAGCTGAAAATGATAATGTTAGGGTTAAAAGTCTTTACAGCATGAGCTCATAGTATAAAAAAGTGTGTTCTGAAATTTCTGGGTGAGGATTAGCTTTTCATGAACCCCGTAAGTTATCCTTCCTCTGCAGAGGAAAGAGATACTGCTAAAAGTGAATGTGAAATCTCATCAGTGCAATGTACAAGAAATCAAATATGTGTCTATAAATCGTTTAGCTTCAGATATTGCAGGTGGAAAGTGTTTTTATTAGGGGGCGCTTTCTGAAATCTGCAATAAACTAGCAGAAGGTAAAGCGGTTTCGGCTGACAGGTGGTTTCGGTGTAGACATCCTCGTTGAAAGAAATGTCCCCCTCTTCCCAAGTCTGAGGTTTTGTGGCCTCCCCGCAGAGGCGGAGTTAAATAGTGCAATACTGGGAGAAGGTTACAGGTGGAGCCACAGGTACTTTCCTCAGTTCACTGTAGTGCTGATCGATATCAGCCCTTGGTGAGATGGGTGATATGTGATCCTGAGCTGCTTCCGGATCGTTTTTACCCTGCCTTTATGTCATTATCCATCCTCCTAAATAACACAGCTCCCGTTTTCTTCTGCAGGCATCCGTGGGGTGCTTATGATAGGGGTGAGAGAAGGTGTGTGATAGCTGTCTGATGTTTCTCAGCATCTTGCGGGAGGAATGGAGGAGGAGAAGCAAGAGTGTGGCCCACAACACATACAGGATCTGCTGTCAGGTGTTGTCAGCCTTTGTTGATTCTGGGAGATCTGATCTCTTGGTCTTGCTTTGCTGGTACAACTGCTCAGCGTGTTGCTCTGTGCTTGGCCACCGGTTCTTCTTTTTTCAAGAGCAGATGCTTGATTGAACTGTTTTCAAACAACATCACTTTTCACTGGAAGCAGTTTCTCACAGTTCTGTGAGCAGAAAGCGGGGTGAGGTGGAGTGGGGCGTCTGACTTACAGCTATTGCTTCCAGACTGAGTTGAGCATAAACCTACAGCTGTGTTATCGAGTGAAACGGTTTTTTTTTCCCTCTCAAGACCTAGAAATAAATGAGCTCAGTGAGATGTTCATATTTTAAATAGGATTATTATCCCCCCAAGCCTTTGAAAAACACAGTAAAAGGCACTCCGCCTATCTCTGTCCGCAGGGTGCAGAGTGTATATCATGAAACGGATGGGATAACCTTGGTGGCACTCACAAAAGCATGTGCACACAGAAACCCCTTAATACCAATTGTCTCTCTCATCCCAAAGGAAATAAAGGGATATAATTTGCTGCAGTGTCCTTTGTTGTGCATTCAGTCTGCTTGTGTGGGACAGCTGATGATGTTTGTTAATATGAGAGACACTCTATCAGCACTTTGACCTCTGCCCATATTAGTACTGTGTCCCCATATCTTATTCTCCAGGGCTTGTTCCTGAATTTGATGGCCTTGTACATACACATGGGTCACTGAAATCACTGCCCGACAGCAGCAGTCATATTTCAAAAATGTTACATTTGCTGTAGCTGTGGTCATGTGTCATATACATCCCATTTTTATTCTGACTCCTGATTGAAGTGCAAAATAAAGGACAACAGACAAAATAGCAATTTATTGAACGGGTATGTAAGAGAAAGTTCCGTAAGAGTGTGCCCTTCAGGACAGGTCCAGTCCAAGTCCATTCAGCCAAAATGCACAGCTGGATGAACTGCAAGGTTGTAAGATGGATGAAAGCATCTGTTAGTATCAATCAAATGTGTGAATGTTGTGTTATGAAGGGAGAATGGTAAATTTGTGGAAAGAGATGGTTTGTTAAGTACATAGTTGAGATCCTTTGTGGAACCACAGTGAGACACAGAACCTGTGATAAAGACCATGATGGCATTATAAAGGAAGGTTCTTCAGCAGAAGGGGGCAGGTGGATGAGTACCCTCAACTTTCCAACCTGAGATCGTGATCTGCTCAATTCTGTGTCCCGTCACACCAGGACCTATAGTCAATGCTTTGCATCCATGTTATGAGCATATAGCCCTTGACTGTTCTGCTGTGTTTGAGAATTAATCAAAATATTAGTGTTTGGATGCTGGTCTCAAGGGTTAACCCCATCTCATGCCCCATGCTTCTGCTGAAGAACCCTTCTTTTTAATGCCATCTTTAGATAGGACATGGATAGTCCTTAGATGATGCTAGGCAGGTTTTACATGCATCACTGACTAAGTGTTCTCCGCTTGATTTCAGATCAGACAGCAGAGAATGGCATTATTTCCTGTTTTTTGGATGCAACAAAAACATGTTCTGTTAGTGTTTGTTGTTTGTTGTAATTTCTTCACTACATCTACAGTTTTTATATTATATTTGTTGCTTTACATGTTTTTTATGTAACGCAGCTTAAAACATTTGAATCATTTATAAATTGGTTGAATTTTGTTTGGAGCAGTTTGGTGATCATGGGTACAAAATCAGTAGCAGGTACTGGGGTTTGAACCAACTACCTTCAGATTTCAGCTCCCTGGGTATATCGATGCTTTAAGCGTTAAAAACACCAGGAGAATATCTTTCCTATCTCACTATTGCTTGTTTGAGAGTATATCCGTTTAGATGTAGTCAATATGAAGACATATTAGAGGCAGATGGGTTGAGCAGTGATTATGGCTCGGTTTGCTGTAGGAATAGTGACTGTAGCCTTTAAATCCCACAGGCTGTGGAGCAAAAAAAGCATAATGACATTCTGAGATCAATAAGGGGACATACGTGACCTTTCTGTCTTCTCCAAAGAGCAAAAGCAGCATCTTAATGACCAGAATACCCATGCTCTGCCTCCTACCACATCACAGCATTCTCCTATTTCATAGTTACCAAGCCAAGTTACCAAGATACAATCATTATGAAGGAAGCAGTGGTTCCTCTTGTGTGGTCTTGATGTAATTTATGAACTTGTCCATCTACGTTCACTTTATCTTCTCGAAGTGATTTTATTGCAGCATTGGCCGGTCATCGGAGACATTCTCACATTACCCTTTAAAGACGTTTAATACTAACTCTGCCTTCTGAATTCCTCATCTAAGTGTATGCTATTTGAAAACTGTATACAAAAGCATGCCCTGCTGGTGTGCATGAATGTAAGTCCTAAGAGCAGATGTTGTTCTAACCTTTGCCTGTTCTGGGTCCACATGACATCAGCCGTTTTGCGTTTCTTATGCAGTTCTTATGGTTTACTGTACCTTTGTTTTAATGCATAACAAGACACGGTGCTTGGTTCTTTTAATTCTTGAGAGAACGTCACCTTTTCCCAAATGCTCTCTTTTGAATTATTTTGCAAAAAATCATTTGTTGACATTTACCCCATACAAAACCTATGTTGCATAATTACAATTAACAATTAATTTTTGTGAACTGCAGAAAGAATCTTCATTTTCAGCTGAAATTATGCTCATCAGTACCAGGGTGAAGGGACTCAGTCTTTCAGGAGGCTACAAGCCATCGTGTGGCTTCTGGGACACCCGCTTAGTTGCTGCATTTTGGGAAGTTCAGCATCGGTCTCAAGGAGAATTAACAGCAACAGATAGCAGAGCAGCCTCCCTGACTAAGACCATTTACACTTCCCTTCCTTCGCCACCCCACTCTGGTGTTCCCCACATTCCTCTGTGGAGGAAAAATCCTCCTCCCCCCAAGTATGAATTACTTTTCTCCCTTACAGTGATCTGGCACTCATTAATGTTTTAAATCTTGCTAGTAGGTTGGTCTTGTTTTTGTCAAAGAGAGATGTTTCTGACAGCACAGTGATCCAACTCACTTGAGGCTGTTATACATCAGTGTCATTTGTAGAGAAAACTTTTCACTCCCTTGGTGTTAGGAGAAGTTCTACTAGAATCCTATAATTGTTTTGCAATAGTTTATACCCCCTTGCTCTTTGACTTCGGCACAGAATAGAGGTCTTCATTAGTTTTTCCACCTCTATCAACTTGGTGGACCTCTACTTGAGATGTCCAAAATCAAACGTTTTGGCTTCAGTGTGGTGAAATGTGCTCTCACTGTCCCTCGGAACTGCTGAATCCCTTTTACCATGTAATAAGGATCTCACAATGCATCTCTTTAACAACCACTTCTGTCTTGATCTCCTAACAGCTACATAAATATGCATTAGACCATCTGCCACAGTCACCTTTGTATTTTTGGTGAATTCTGTACGCAGCTACTTGTCCAGTGTTTGCCAACAAAAATGGAGCGGTTGCGCAAAGTGACTGTGGTATGAGAATCTCATGTCTGCGTCTGTAACTCATAGCTATGAAATGCAGTTTTGTTTACACCAAGTTGTACATCTGCATAAATGAATATTGTAACGCTACATCTCACTGTAATCATAACAAATTAAGTGACATTTTTGCATATTTGCTGAAGATAAATTGTTATTATAGCCATTTTTATGGATCTGTAAAATTTTTTTCTTGCCCTGTCAAGTTTTCTTTTTCTAAACCAGTAATAGAGAGCTGATAGTTGTGTTTTATTAAGGCATATTTGGTTATATAAACAACATTCCTCTCCAAGCATTTCATCAAAGCTGATTTTGAGCCAAAAAACATTTGACTTCATCATCTGTAATGTAAACAAAGCCTTAGAACTGTGATTTGGCCAATAAAACATCCAGTTTCTGGTAATACATTTACCAGAGTTTGTTTTCTGTGAAGTCCCATCAGCCCGCATGCTCCTCAGTAAGGTAGATATGGTTTCTTTTGAATTGTGGCAGAAATATCAGAGAGAAGAAGCAGCTAATGGAGGCCCTGCACTGACATTCTGTCGAAGATCCAAATGTCACAGTCTGTTGCTCTGTGGCAGCCTGAGTCTTCATGTCAGGGTTGGCTAACAGTTGACAAGCAAACAAGTCATTGCAGACTTTTGATTTTGCTGGAGAGAAAGTGAACTAACAGTGAAGGTCGCTTTTGGACTTTATTTACCATGTGGTTTGCACTGCACTCCTCCTCATGCATCACAGTGACCTGCTTTGATCTGAAAGGTTGCTTTACCTCACATTTACGGTCACACCTGTACTTTTCCTTTTGAATGGGGGATTAACCAAATACATAAACTAATACAGTGCCGACAAGGTTCATTCCATTTTTTTTTTTTAGTTCAGACCTCTTATGGTCTTATGATGACTAAGAAGATGTTCAAAATCATTATCCACATTATCCTCTCAATACGCCTTCAGTCATTAAGCTCCGGCAATTTTCCGAATTCTATTACAGCTCTACAGCCCTGCAAGACGCCAGATACTGATATTCCCTGGACTGCGGGTAAAGGGCATACTGTCTGCAAAGGGGACATTGTGTGGCTCTTCCTATTAGATATAGAAATAAACATGTATACAAGTATTTTTTGACAGTTAATAAATCTGCTTGCTAAGCTGAATAAATTTCAGGCTCATTATCTAAATGAGTACAAAAACCAGGATAGAACCTAAACCAACTTATAGAAAAATACTTCTGTCAGCAGTCGCATAAAGCACACCGTGCTTCTTAAATATTTAGTGTGGCCAAGGCCTGTGTCATACCAGGTTCAAGGGAGCTGAGTCGAGAGTCGGAGTGGAGATCAGAAAGCTTTTAGCAGCAGAGCACTTTCCAGTAGCCAGCATAACTAACAGATCCCTGGGCTGGAGATAAATTAGTAAGACACGGTCATGCCACATGTCTAGCCCGTGGGCCTCACTTTCCATACCTAGCTGAGACAGGCAGACAGGCTCCCATGACGTGGACCATCGACGGCATCTTTGTCTTTGGTGCTGAAACAGTTCAAAACCAAACTTGAGCAACTTCAGTAAATATTGACAGGAATACGTACAGCATTATACAACCTGTAAAATTCACAGATATTCTCAGAGACTGTTGTCTAATAATAAAATAATTCTGCTTTTTCAATATGTTTTTTTGTTGACATGGGGGTTTTCGAAAGGTGCAAACCAAATGCAGGAGAGAGGCAGGAGGTCTTTCCTCTTCAGCCTCTTTACTGAAGTCTACATTGATTAAAATAGCAATTTTGCTTCCACAGGCATCAGCAGGGTGTTAGTTGCAGTATACGAATTTAGTTAAGGAGCCCTGGTTTGGTGCAACTGTCAGTGTCCTCTAGAGTCACTGTGAAGCTGAGAGGAGCTGAGCCGTTGACTCAGCCTCAGGTTTGAAGGTGTGAAGTAGGTTCACTACTTTCTGTGGTGCTAAGCTCCCTCACAGCGGCTGAGGTGTTCGACGGATGGCTGGCCCTTGACTCGCCCTCGCGTTCCCAGAAACTCCCTCCTTCCCTGTCACGCAGAAATACCCACTTCAAGAATTTACATCTTAATTGCCACTTTGGACCACTTGTAGCCCACAGATATTTCTCTGGAAGCCCTAAGAACATCACGCTGACTGACTCATTTCAGTTAGTTAACAAAGGCTCAAAGTCATTGTTGTCATTAACCTTTAATGTAACTGATGCCTTTTTCCATGTACTCCAGTACCAGTCCAAAGTCTAGAGTACAGTTAATGGGCAAAATAACTTTGTAAGGCATTTTCTTTCCATGTCTGAACAGGAAATGAGCCAAAGTGTCCAGCACTTCTTACCAGCACTTCTGCAGCAGTTCCTAGAGCTGTAGGATGTAATTTGCTTTAACATTTTTTTCCACTTCCTCCCGTACATGCATTACCTGTCTGTACTTAAACTTGTGACTGGTCCTGTATGTTAAGCAGCTTGCAGTGATTCACCCATTTATGCAGTTGTTTATTCTTATGGCATTAGTTTAAGGTATGTGCTGAGTTCCAGGGTACAACAGTGGAAGCAGGATTCAAGCCTAAGTCCTTTGGGAAGCTCTAACAACTACATGTTTTGCATTAGTGAGTAGTTGCATTTACTTGTGCTCAGCTTACCGTTTTCCCACTTTTTTCCCATAAACAATGCTTCAGCAGATGATATTCTATATAAATCTTATTTTTAAATATATTTGACTGGGGCGCTGTATGACACGTAAGGTGGACAGTTGAAATAACTAAGTGTGCACTATGTGCTGAAAGTCATGCGTGTTACCCAGAGCAGGTAGCATTATCATATCTTTATGAGCAGATGCAGCCACGATGTGTTGGTGGAGGGGTCGCCAGGAACGTTGTTTGCTTTGCTGTTTTTCATTTGTGATTAGTTAACCAGGCTTGCGGTCCTACAGATGGTTGCTGGCCTCTTGAATCAAGACAAGTAGCAGTGACACCTCACCTGCCCTATTATTCAGCCAGTGCTCATGTAGAGTCCTTTAGAAAGCTTGGCGAGATTTAAAAAGCTGTCCTTAGCTCATTAATTTCAGCTTCTTGGAATGAAATTACACGTTTGCGTTTGATCAGAAATATTCGTTTCGACAGTGCGTGCGCAACCTCAGTCTGAACTAGAATAACACACACTGTGCTGGGAATGTCACTGTGAATCACAGCGGCCTACACAGTACATGACTGCTGTGTATAATTATAACACACAATAGAATAATAATACAATAGACGCAATAAATTACAGTAAAATACAACACAGTACAATGTAAAGCGATATGGGAGAGAAAAATTCAGAAAGATATTCTGAAAGTCCTGATAAGTGTTAGAAAGTCTTTAAATTAGTTTCATTGTTCACTGTGTCTTTTCATCTCCCTAAGGTGAGCATGCAGAGCAGATGCTACAGATGAGGGGGTCAGCCAGTGTCCTGCAGCCCTGATGTTCCTGCTTGTCAGTTGGGCTTTCTGTGGTCTCGCGGGACCTGGGTCAGTAAGTGGGAGGGGGCACTTTCATCTACAAACAGCAGCTCCCCCCCCCCCCAATGAGTGAATTGGAGAAGATGAGGGACATGTAGCTGTTCCTAATCCCCGAGACACAATCTCATGTTGTTTGAAGATGACCTTGTTGGCTTGAGTTGTGACATTTAACATTCCTGACACAATCTAGGTGGGCAGTGCTAAGAAACTCAGTCCCACCCACCCAGTTGCATCTCTGGTCTCTGTGTCAGGAGACCAGGGTGTAAGTCCACGTCTTTTACTGTCCACTGAGTGGCTGGGGTGGTTCTGGTGCCGTCTGCAGGGTCTGCAAACTTCAGCAGTGTATAACAAGGTCAGGGTGTGTCCGCAGGGTGGCGCTAAAACCCGGCAGGTATCAGACCCACATGCCAACTGGTTGCCACTCAGCCTGGGGACATGTCGGAAGATGTGAGTGTTCGTTCCCCTGGCCGTGTCAATGGGAGACGCGTCCCCCATCCTTGTGTGCAGGCTGACCGACAGCTCAGCTGACTTCGCTATTCTCATCCCTCTGTTCCTCTAACACCAGCTGCACCCAGAATAGGACTTGGGAGATGTGCTCGGGGGAAAATGCAGTTTGTCTCACAGGAGTGCAAGTCAAACAGAGCCACTTTAATGGAAGAGTTTGCTGAGTCATGCAGATAGATGCTGCTCTTGTCATTCCAGGACCGGAACAAAGTTTTACCAAACAATTTATGGAGTTCAGCAGTATTATTTATGCTATATAATGTTAATTTGTTTTTACTTTTCAGGCTACACACTAGTGTTTGCCCATCTACATGTGACTGCTGGTACTGACCTTGTCATGGTCAAAGTCCATCCAGATGTCAGAGGTGTGTGTCATTATAGAGCCCCCTCCCAACCCCTGCAGCAGGAGGGGAGTTTCCAGATGGTGACAAGATCTATCATATTGTATGGGGGTTGGAAAGGTTAGGTTTAGGGCTAATAGCAGATTAACTAGGATTTAACTGGTGGTTATCGAAAAGATTCTGTCCAGGTATGTGGAGCTTTTTATGGAGCTTCAGTTTCTTTGCTTACAGTTTTTAATATCTTTTGCCCATCACTTTGATTAAACATGGAAAATTGTCTATGCTTTTCAAGTGTGAATCAAACAGCTAAATTACATGGTGGTCTCTGATGAGTTTTGTTTTGGTTTAATTTTTTTTCTTGTTTTGAAGAATTTTTACCTTTTCGTGTGTTTTGTCAGATCTAGCTGCTGCCAAAAGCCTACAAGGGAACATCTTCTGCTGTGAGACACACACTGTGCAGTGTTAGTCAGGCTCTGTTTCAAAGCTCTCTTTCTGGGAAAGGTATCCACTTTCCCCTGGAGCGGAACAGACTTCAGAAAGAAACCTGACCCCTGACCTGCAGTATCTTGTTAGAAGTTTCTTGGAAGGAAAAGGTGGATAAGGCCCTACTTGTCCGGCTCCGTGGCCAACTGAGATAGAAAGTCTGTTCTTGCATGACCTCTTCTGGCTTGTAGGAGGTCCCCCGATCTGGGACAGGTGGGGTGAGTGACACTGACGTGATACTTTGGTTTTGCCATCAAAGATCTTGGAGCTTACTCTGTCTTTCAGGAAAATCCTCTTTCTGTACTGTTAGTGATGGTGCAGCCAACCACTCCTCAACCTCAGGGAGTCTGCATTCATCTATTTACTGTCAGAGTGCGTCAAAAATCCAGGTCCTAAATGTCAGCTCTCCTTTAAGGCTGTTAGTATCACTTACATAATTTAGTCTCTTTGCTTGCATTTTTGTCTGTCTCATTAGACTGATGAAAATTTTACTGGTGCAGAAGGTTAAGTACCTTCTTCAGCATGTTTCAGCAGGGCCATTCCATGGATCCAGAACCTTGATAAGTCTGGGTTTCAACCAGGATACCGTCCTGGGGTGTAAATGTTCACCTATTCTGCTGCTTAAACACACCCAAGATTAAAAAGTTGTCCTGTGCACTTGTGGAACCACCTTTGGCTTGATGTCGACTGTAACATGGTAAAGAGTGTGTGGAAGCGCCCTAGAGATGCAGAAACAGTCCACGTTCCCCCTCCAGTACTGGCTCAAGCTGTAGTGGAACACCCTTTATTCTGTCAGACGTGACAGTTTTTCACGTTCCCTTCATCCAATTCCCAATTCCTAGCATAACCGCTCAGTGCACTACCGTTAGTTTCACCAGGTCATGGTTGCTCACATCCCCTGGTTATGGTTATGCTCTATACGTGCTGTACCTGCAGATTGACTCCTCAAAACCCCCCAGTCAGCAGCTTCTTGAGCCATAAACAGGGAACGTTGTGGATGTTTTGCCTCTTAAGAGTAATAAAGAATTTCTGTAAGCACTGGAATTTATTGTAATTTCACTGTTGTTTCATAAGTAAAGGTAAAGTAGTGTAAATGATTGTAGTTATTTGAAGCATGGTTATATGATGCTTGAAGGGTGTATTGAGGGCAGACTTTTAAATTGTGCTTTTTTTTTGCTTCGTGGCTATTAAGGGTTGTCTAGGGGGCCGTGATGCCTCTGCAAGGCGCGAAAATTAATTAGCAAGCACAGCAGGCCTTCCCCTGGGTGCCCCGTCCTGTCTGAGCATGAATGCACCGCTGAGGATTTTGACTTTACCATTGTTTTAATTTTACATCTCAAATGGTTTTTTCCCCATCCTTCGTTTATCACAAGTGTTGGGGGGGAAATTGAAAGAACAGAAAGTTTTAACTGTCTGCACATCTGGAAGTAAACTTTGGCTTCTCTACTAGGAAGCACAGTGAGGGAGGATCAAATTTAGACAAGAGAAGGGGCAGTTTTGTCATTCTGTCAGTCTAAGTCACCTTCAGGGCTCACAGTTTCCCTTCTTCCTCGCTTTGTGGTAAACATGGGCTCCTGTCCACCAATTACCTCCGGCTCTGCTTTCTTCTCCACAGAGCTCAAATGTGTATCGCTTTCTGTGCCTTTGTTGCAAAGAGTAAGGACATCTCCTGTTTCACTGCAGTCCTCACCACCCTGTCTTCACCACGTAGTCTTCACCAGCCAGTTCTCTATAGCTAGTGATCCCAGTGGTCTTTCAGACTCAGAAGCCAAATGAGGAGCTCATTTCTGCACTGGCCAAGTGTTTGACCTTCAGGAAGAGAGTCTTGGCCAAACTCACCGCATCGTTCCTGTTGCTGCCCTGTCCACCATGTGCAATTTGAATATTCTATGACTTTCCTATTTACTCACTTAGTACTTTAGTTACTCTCTAGGTTACTGTCTGAGTCCTCTCTAATTACTCTGACAACACTAAGATTACTTTGACTCAAACTGATTACTCTCTGAGTTCACTGACTAGCCAGGCAATTGTGACTACATATAATTCTAATATGTCCTAAGAACAGTATATGTGGTTGTCTGGACTTTGTACACCACCACTTACATACTCAGCCAGCTTTAAACTACCCTGCCATCCATCACAACTGTGCACCAGATTACCCTCTGTCCACCGGCTGACCCCACTGTCGGTCAAGTCAAGGCTTCTACCTTTATGCTTTACCTGTGTTTATAAGGATGCTACACTAGACCTCCATCACCGACCGCATCTCTTGCTGAGGGCCATTTCAGACCCTCCTCCCTTGTTGTGTATGCCCAGCTTATTTCCAGCATCGGTTGATCTCTGTGCACCGAGGTGTATTTATTTTAGTAATTTCTCAGTTTTCATTTGTTTCCTCTTGCTTGGGCACCATGCTGTTCTTATTGAGCTGCAAGACCACGGCTGCATGCTGATCACCCACAGCAACCCACAGCTCTCTGTCCCTGGACCAGTTACCAGCACACTGCTGTCTGAGCAGGAAGACTTCACAAACTGTCAAAGCTATTTACGACACCCTTTAAAAATGTCCCCTTTTTAAAAAAAATGTTAACTTCTATGCAGCTTTCGTGCTGTGATTTCGTGAAACCTTTTGTCCCAGAGCTAGAATTGTTTGAATTATGGAAATGCCATAAGTTTATTCTGTCCGTGCTTAGAATATATGTTCTCTGCCAAACTCATTTGTCCAACTGAAAACTGGTATAGCGGGTCTCCCTCTCATAGAATCAGTCCATTAAGCCTTGGCAAGCAGGTAAGATGTTGTTAAATAAACACATTAATAGGGGCATGACCCAGCCACTCATTGCAACTCAGATCAGTGTGGCTACGGTGCGGGTGCTCTGTCCGGATCCTCCAGGGGTGGTTCCTTTTCAGCTCATGTCCTCAGTATGTATTTTAGGACTGTGGTTCATTCTATCCATGCATCCATCCCTTCATTCCCCTGTAGTATGTCCATGAATTTATTTTACCTCTCAATAAAAGTGTGAGTGATGAGCCAAAGGAGCAGAAAGAACTTATACAGTATAACTTAGAAGCACTTCAGTGAGGGAATGGTGTGTGTGTGTGTGAACAAAACAATCCAACAAAGCATTGTTATCAGCTAAAACAAGAGTTAAAGCTGCTTTCCTCAAGGTTACACAGTGAGGTCACTGACATCTGTTGGGAATCGCTGACATTTACGTTGTTACTGCTGCCTTAATTGGAGTTCAGTTCAAGATGACTGCCTTTAACCTGGTTAAGTATTCAGTCTAAGCATCTACTTTCCAGTCTGAACCGCAAGTAAAGGATGGAGGCTATGTAGTAGTAGTAATAATAATAATAATAATAATAATAATGTCATTATGACATCCATACAGCTATATGAAGACTATCAACCTTCCACTCTTAATGCAGAACTGAAGCCCACTAAATACAAATAAAAGTCAAGATTAAAATACACTATTTAAAAATTTTCTTTGCAGTTTGTTTTCTGTGTGTGATTAGTGTTGGGGTCTCTCTCTGTCACACCAGTTTTCCTTGGTGAGGGGAGTCTTGCCAAAAAGAGTGTTGGGCGCACAGATTTCTTGGATGGCAAAGTCGCAGACACAGGAATACAGTGGATGTGTACAGTTTTAATGGCAGTATGCAAATGTGTGCTGAACTGTTTACAGTATTGACAGATCCACACAATAACATATATAATATACAGCACAGTGTACAATGGCTGTACAGCTACACCTTCAACTGCCAGATTGGCACACATCACCTTTCGTCCCTTTTCTTCTCTTCTCCTCAGATCCTCCTTATCAGTCTGAAACACCACCCCTTGTAGATCATACCATTGTCTTTAAGTTGTCATGGCTGTGGTGAAACATGGAAAACAGAACTTTTAAACATAGAATACATGCTGACATTCATTTTACACACACAAAATATAAACAGTTAACATCAAAATAGATACAGTATTAAAACAGTGTCAGCAAAAACATACTGAACTGAGTGGTAGTTTCAAAAAGTAAGGGGAGGGGAGTTGGAGGACAATAAAGTTAATTCAGAAACATGGCTTTTCTTTTGGCAGTGAGGAAGCAGGAGTAGTGATGAACAGTACAGAAGCAGCAGGAACAATTCAGTGTGTTATGGAAGAACAAATGGTAAGTACTGTAGTATAGCAAACAAAGAAACAATATTACAGAAACATTATCTGAAATCTTACACCCAGACTGAATAATGGTGGTGGCATGAGCTAACACTGTGTTTGCACACTGTGCAACACAAACACAGTGCGGTGAAGTTGAGGTAAATCAGAGTGGGGTAGGTGTTGTCATGAACAGCTGCAGTTTGGGACAGCCTAGGCTGGCACACTCTCACATGAATTTTACAGTGAGTAGGGAAACAGTTGGACGCGAGGCTGGTCTACATCCAGGATAAGCCATACATGTCAAGATGGCCTCCAAGACCCCGTCTGTCACCAAAATTCATAGCCAAGGCTGCGTTTCTGGTTTGGGTGTTTTGTGTCTGTAGGTGGTGTTTTTAGCAAACGCGCAACAGGAACTGATTAGAAAACATTTTAACGGCAAGTATTCTGATGTGGACGCGCACCCAGCCATCGAGCTGTAGCACACACCTTTGCAGACTTATTCACTACTGCTAGTTGCAAAAAAAAAAAAAAAACAACTACATGAATTCAAACTGGAAGCCCGCAGATGGAGAAAAAACTTTGAGGTGCAAATACTTTTTTGACGATCATTAAATGAAAAGTAAAATTTTTAGCAAATTAAGGACAGATTTGCTATATTTCTAAAATTTGGCCGCAAAGCATGACGATTGCACTGAGTAATTGTGAGCTTGCTCCGTTGCTCCTTTCATACTATATATAAAGCTGTTTACCTGGTGGCTTCTCCACGGGCCCATGGTTTATGTAATATATTGATGGCCAGTTAACATGGACAGTGGAGTAACAGAGAGGTACTTTACAGTCAGAGCACACATCTCTGCGGTGATCGAGATGTCTATTGCAATGAGCAGCGCTTAATAGCGACCAGCTCCGCTGCTTCACGTTGTCCATCCCTTATTAGCATGTTCCGTGTGTCTTATTCAATCTCTTTTATGCACGGAGCTTAAGAAGGGACATTTGCAGGGTGATGTAAAGAATGAGCTGCAGAATGTTACAGCTAATATACATTTCTGAATACACAGGTTATAGCTTTATTATACTGTGCTCTAAAAACAAAGTCACTGTTGAGACTGTGCCTTTTAAGTAAGGCGGTGCAGCCAGAGTGTCGAGGAAGCCATAAAAAATTCAGAGGAACAGTCTTGCCTGTTTACTCAGAAATTAAAGAGTAAATACAATGCACTGGAAGGCTGTCAGGTTGGCGGAACAGGACTCTATTACAGTAGATGTTAAATCTTTGACGATTTTGCGCAGGCTTGTTTCCAGGCAACCGGCAGAGCTTGTTATGAGCACCGTACCTGGACCGTGAGTCCCCTGGACATGAGGAAAGCTTGTGGAAGCGATTAATAATAGTTTTTAATGTTATTTATATGATGCCTTTTTCATATTCAAGGACACTTAAGGTTTAGAACGTGTCAGGTTGTTTGTCACCCAAAATCATCTCGCAGGCAAGGAGAGCTGAGAGCTGAAAAGAAGCTGCACGATGAAGGATGATGGCCAGTGATTTGCAGTAGAAGAAAGTTGGCACATATGATGTCATAACCCCATAAGAGCCCTGCTTATAACACTGAGGGCCGTTTCCTTGTTACGGAGTGCCACTGAACACTTAGACTGCCGTGTCCATTTGTGAGATTAACATCTTCCAGCCCGATTAATATAATACGATAATACAGGGCACGAGACGGCTCCCACAAGCGAATCGCGGTTCGAGCGCCGGAGTAGATGGGAGGCCATACAAAGGCAATTACGGTGAACCTCCAGGTTAATGGACCCACAGAGTGATGTTCTGTGATTTGTACAAAGGTGCTTTTATCCTTTGGGCAAAGCTTTTAAGTCCCAAGGGCACCCCCTGCCACCAAGCTCCTCCTGCACACAGAGTCATCAGACAGGGTGAGGGGGTGACCATTGCCCTGCCTCCAGCACCAGCTTTACTTACTAACCATGTTCCTGTGTAGCAGCAGGGAGCCTCTGTGAGCTGAGCTTGCGTTTGCGCCCCACTGAGTTTAGACTCTGGGCATAGACAGAGCCACTGTACTGGGGGACACCACTAAGGTGTGAATAAGAGGTGAGAAGCTGCTAAGCAGGAGGAAAGATGCAGAGACATTCCTTCAGACCAGCACCCCACAGAGCCTCTGGCTCCCGCCTTCCTCACACACTGTAGTACTCATTTAACTTATGATAACAATCCTAATTGGCAAGGAAATTGACTGACCTGGAGGCACAAAATCCTGTAATGGGCTCGAAATGTCCTGTTTCTAAAGCAGTTCTGAGGAAAGGAAAACTAAAGTGAGTAATTATTGGTAATCCAGGCGTCCATCGATTTACCTGTTCATTAACTGTACAAATTACTTTTCTGCTTAATTACTTGCTGGGATCCGCTCTCCTAAATGGTCCATATTAAAACAAACTGGAACAATGCATGTATCTTGTAATGTAATTTTACCTGCCCACTAGAAGAAGCCTGGAACGGTTAGAACTGGATCCTCGTTCTGGGGGTCAAAAAAAGGCCGTTTAAAGGGCGAAATCTTGCAGTGGTAAGCAGTCGGTGCCATGCTGAGAGGAAAGGCCTCTCTTCTAATGTGCGCTGTTTCGCTAGTACAGCTGTTACTGTACTGATTTATGTACAACCCAGATGGGTCGCTTGGAGTCACAGGTCAAATACATCAACCCAGCGTCCATCAGTTGCTCCACCACAGTCCCGTTCTGCGGCAGGCCTGTAATACTGCTCATCCGTCACTTGTTTCAGGGAATAAGTCCCTATCGATCCAGCGGGGTCCTAACAGTGTCCCTGCCTGGGCACATTGATCTCGCTGCAGGGGAGGCCGGAAATTAGGTTATTATTGGCCAGAAAGATTAAACACTGAATTAAATTCTGTCACGGTCCTCCGTCAGACGGGACTGATGGTGCTCCGGGGAAAGTGGTTCAAGAGGCAGGCATCAGGCTGAGAACCACTCACAAGTTTTAGACAGTGTGAGGGACTGGATTTTAAGGCAGACTGAATAAAGTTAAATGTTGGCTTTATTGTAGTATGTTAAGGGGAAATGATGAGGACTGAATGTTGTGACAGAATGTTATGAAAAAAGAAGAGCAGCCCTGTGACAGAGGTTGTGATGGTTTGTTGACCTGGGGTCATTTTCAGGACCTGGGGCATGCAGTAAAAATCCTGTCTTCTATTTATGTTTATGGAGCTTGGGTTTCTTTGGTATCTGCAGAAATTAATCCTGAATTCAATAAAAAAGAAGCAAAAAATGGCAGATAAATGTTTTTGCAAAGTTTGGCTCTGTGTGGAAGAAAAGTCAGGTTCCTGCACAGGTTCGAGGCATCTGACTCTTCCAACTGCTCCACTCCCAGTTTTCACCTCCACCCAGATCTGTGCTCACTGAGACTGGACCCTCAGGTATCTCACTTTAGTGACAGAGCAGTCCCAGGAGATGTGAGAATTTGAATTCCCAGCAGCTCTCAAAGTCAGATCCGTGCCCACATAAACCGCCCTATGTGTATTTGTTGAGTATTATAAATAGTGTGTTGCCATGGCTATGTACATCAGCCCAACCGTTTCCCCCAGTTTGCAAATTTCTGCTGGAATCACGAGCGGCCGAGCGCATCACGAACGTCACGATTTGCCGACAGCAATGCGCACAGCAACAGAAACGTGCCGTACACTAAGAGTGTTTCACTCCAGGTTTAGATTTATTTTACATTCTGTGTGCGGCTCACTTTATCACAGCTGTGCAGTCACTTGGGAGAAAGGTGTGTATTTACCTTGCCTCACGCTTATTTGGATCATCTATCATCAATACCCACTTGTCTACTGCAGAATCTCCGTGGTTTGGAGCCTATCATAACTTGCATTCGTTGAAATTTATAATAACTTATTGTTGTAATAATAATGTAATAATCTTATTATTATTATGTTATGTTGTGAGTGGATGTACTCTGACTGTCTCTCTTAAGGATAGAGTCCTTAATTTGACTGTGCCCTGGAGACATAGCATGTCATGCATATTATACCAAATTGCAGTTTAAAACCAGGGGCAGCTAACATGCTGGTCAAGTCTCCTGGTCCAGGTCCCCCCTGCTGTAGCATCCATGCCCCAGGCCCATAGCGTGAGTAGCTGCAGGGCACACGGAGGGCGCGGCTAAACATTGTCATCTGTCACAGCTGGCGGTGTGCTGTGAGTGGGGACAACCTCCGTGCGAGCGCTACACTGGTGTCATCGCTGGCCCAGGACTGATCTGACAACTGAGACACTCTGGCATTTCTGCTGTACCAGACCTCAAATGATCGTCTTCACGTCACATGTCAAACACATAAAAAGACTGTGAGATGGGCACCACAGCGTGGTAAACCTGCAGGATGCTGATGGAAGAGTAATGTCGGTGTCGTTTCATACCATAAATACAAAATGGAATACCGGAACAGCAATGAACATAACATTTTGGTTTTTACACCTTGATGACCTTTTCTAGTCGTCTTTCCTCCTTAACAGAATCCGCCTGAGGACGTGAAGCGATGACAGTAGTTCCCGGCCCAATCCTTCACTTGTCGCAGCCATCAGTATTATTTCCCAAACTGCTTTTATGGTTCTCAGCCAGCTGGAGATTGTTTTTCTTGGGTTTTTGTTTCCTTCTTGATGTTGTTTTCTTTGATCCCTGCGGAGAGTGGCAGTGGTGTAAGTGTGAGGTTTTGAGAAAAAACAGACTTTGACCGGGTCCTGCTCTCAGCAGAGCTACTGAAAAGAATGGGAAACATAATCTGATTATAATGGCTGTGTGGAGAAAAATAAAATAAGAGGACATAAGAGGTGGGAAGGGCTTTGTTTGGGCGATCTGTATGAAAGCCTTTGAAACCAAGTCCCTTTAAATCCACAGAACTTTATATGGAGCTTAGAGGAAAGCAAATCAGTGCTTCATCTCTAGAATGACTTCCCTAGTCAAAATGACCACATTTCCCTACTATTGGATGAGTTCTTTTATTAGGCACTTTTACTCTGAGTCTTTTCTGACCATTTATGAGCACAGTTTCAGGGGAACCCTGTGACAGAATGGTTGCTGGCTGTGGTGTGGGGTGTCCACACAGCTGGACACCAAAAGGACCAGAATTGATGAACCGGTGGGAGGCCATCGAGTCATGTTGCATACACTGGAGCTCTCGGTGTCCAGTGAGATCTCACTGTTGCTAGGGAAGCCTATTGACTGACCCGGGGTCCCTGTCGATTGTTATACTGTCAATTCTCTAAGCCAGGACTGCTGAGGTCACGCTATGTCGAAGCCATCACGAGAGCACTGCTGACTGTCTGTGGCGCCCCCTGGTTGTGTCTCTGGGTTCTCCTGGTTTGGTGGTTAAAAGCCTATCCTGCTAGTGAATCACTGGTCCAGACTGTGTACTGATGAAGGACAGGATGGTGGGAGACACCTGTTTGAACAGGAGCCCCAAGCTCAGTGCTGCTGACAGCCCCACACATCAGCATCACAGGGGGGCAGTACCCCAAGCGACCGTGTCCATCTGTCAGAACCCTGACTAATACCATCCATCTCCGTTCACTCCCTGTCACTGCCATCCTTTCTCCTTTTCCCTCCTCCAACAAATTTTCCACCCCTCTGTTAATGTTTATTTTTACAGCCAACACTTTTCTTCAAAGTAACTTGCACTGATTTACTCATTTATACAGCCAGACAGTTTTTACTCTTACCAATTCAGGGTAAGTACCATGCTCAGTGGTACAGCAGCAGGGGGTGGGGATTTGAGGCTCAAAACTTCGAGTCAGCAGCTCAGACCACAGCGCCACCATTTATCCCAGCTACTCCTGTTATCCCTGTTTTTCATCCTCTTCTCTCTTTTCTCCCCTTTAGCCCCTTCTCCCTCTTCCCACCTTACTCAGGCCCCTTTCCTCATGCTCTTCCTCAATGAATGTACTGCTGTCCCACTCTGTCTATGAGCTGCACCACATCCGCGAGTAGGATCGATGCTGTGCAGATGGTATGGTATGCAACCCCAAACCCCACTGGGTCCTCGCCATGGTCCCTCAGCCCCCTGCTCCTCACCCTCCGTGGGCTACTTCTGAGTGGTCGCTGATGTCAGGTGTTGTGTCCATTGTGGAGGCTCATTTACTCAGCCGTGTCCTGGGGTCCACAGAAATACATTGATTTGTAACACACAGATTCAGTGATGTGTCCACGCCTCCAACGAGCTTTCCAGGCAACACGCAGACCCTAAATATGGATGAAAGATAACCTATTTCCTGAATGTGCGCCAGACTGGCCAGTCCCTGTGGGGCGCACTGTAGCATGACTGCAGACAGAGCGGAGTCAGGCTGGGCTGCTGCTTCCTGCTCAAACAGTCTATTTTGGTAGCCCTTCTTCAAGCAGTCCATCTTCTCTCATGTACTTTTATCATCATGTTTTCCCTGTCAAGAGCATAGTGCTCCTTGCCTTTTTTCACAGCCAGAATTAGCTATAATATTTTCCATTGAGGAATACTTTGATATTTTTTTCTATTTTTGTTTGCACCTATACACCAATTTGTGTTCCTAATCAATTCCTGAAAACTGGACAGGAAAACAGGAAAAAAAACTTCCCAGAAAACCCCAACCAATTTCCCCAAGTATAATTAAAACCGTGTAAAATGCCTATACAACTAATAAACCATCATCTCTTTCTCACGTACAGCAACGACATTTGGACACAAAACCACAGCAGATCCCCCTCACTCATGCTCAGCAGGATATTGAGCATTTTTCTGTTTGTGATTTGGAAATTTTTGAAGCATAGACGGTGCAACATTTTAATGTCAGAAACAAGGTGTAAATAAGGCGAGTGTAAACCAGGGGATGTATTTGTCACTGTAATTTGCCGTATTTAATGTGATATTCAATTACAATTGTGTGCACAGGTGTAAATGTAAAGCCCTACTCCGTGTGTGTGTGTGTGTGTGTGTGTGTGTGTGTGTGTGTGTGTGTGTGGCTGTGTAAGATTATGTTTGAACTAAGGAGTGTTACAGGTGCCTCATCCTTCCAGAGGCAGTTATGTCCCATTTGGCCCCGGGGCTCCTCAGGGACTAGAGTAGAGGCGGAGGTCAGTGACTTCAGGGCTCAGCTGAGAGAATAAGTAATGGCCACTCGGTGTGTGTGCTTGTATATATTTGTGTAAACAGGTTCTCTCACACACACACAAACACACACGGACGAATGCTTTCAACACCAGCTGTAAGGTAAACGTATGACTCGTTCACTTTAAACAAAGTTGAGCCCCCCAGAAAACGCCCACGTGGCACTCGGTGGTACATAAATTGCAGCATCGCACATTTAAACTCGTCTGTTATTTTTATCGCAGCTTTGAGAATGGCACTGAAGTCAGCATTGGTGTGTGTTTGCCAGTCAAACGCCTCGACTGTAGTTACAGCCCAAATAGACACACACGTGTGTGACACCTCCCACTGCTCGCTATCATGGATAACCTGGGCTGATGTGACCATTTCATCTAGGGTTTTCCACACACAGAGCAAGACAGACGGGAAGAGGTAACTGAGCTCAGGCAGTAAAGGGACACCACAGGGGGCCACCACAGCTTTGGCCCTCTAAAGCATGTGACTATCAAGACCACATCTGCAGACATTGAAAAAGCCTCTCTCTCCTGTGCAGGACGCTGGCACCAGCTGTGTCAAGGCCAGGCGTGGGGGTGGGGGGTTTCTGACTCTACTGTGGGGCAAGACGTATCCTGGGGCCTCCGTGCACAGCTTGTGTGGATTGATGGAAGAAGTCATTTGCGGCAGCCTGAGTGCATCACTGAGGTACCCTGATTTCCCAGCAGCCCCCCAGGTCCACCCTGTCTAGCACAAGAGCACAGTCTTGTGTGTCGTTTTCCTTTTCACAATTATCATATTACTCTTTCCTGTGCGCTGTACAATAAAGTACAGTTCTGTATCCCATCCTGAGATCAGTCAACCCTGGAAAATGAAATTCTCCTTGTAAAGGTGGCACAGCAGCAGAATGAAGGGATCTCAGCTCCAGGTCCCGCACACCTGACTGTGATACTTTAGCGGCTGTTTTTGTTCCTCACCACCTGCTCAACACCAGTGGCCTGAAGGCAGCTCTGTGGTGATCTGTGCCCACCTAGTGGCACATCTGTACATTACACCTAAAGTGCCTTTCGAACCTTTTCCCTTTTCTCTTTCATATGTGGGATGCTGTAGCAGTGAGATAAAAAGAAAAAAGAGCACAGAACGAATCTGATGGATCAGTCAAATTCATGAAATGGCTCCTCATGCCATGGCGCTGCTGTTACTAGATGGTATTGTAGTAGTTAGAGCCACCAATTGCTGCAGCACCGCTGGCCATGGTACTTTGACTCTGAAATGCTCCACGCTAAAGTATCTAATTATATAAATGGGTCAATAGCTTAGTGTAAAACAATGTAACACTGTTGCTGCTTTTGAGAAAGTTGTCAGATAAATGAATAAATACCTTTTTTTCATTCCATTGAGTCATGCTCATACAGAAAACATTTTATGCATGTTGGTTATATTGGTTTAAGAATGATTTTAAGTTGTTTGTAACAGACCCCGGACTGTAACTAGTGATTCAGTGAAGCTCAGGTTATGTTTGTTGTGCTGCAGTTTCACATCCCTCACTGTCACAACACAGAGCCCTTTGCTGCTCTTTGTCAATTAACTAAAAGGAAAAACATCCATTTTGGTGTGTAAATGTGTTCATTTGCATAACAGGCACAGAATTCTTTTAAGGCATAGTTACGGTTAATGAATCAGTTTGAATTGATTAAAGTGTTTTATTATTTTTTTTAAATCAACTAGTGCATAAAAGGGAGTAGAAATGCAACCAAACATTTCCTACAAAGTGACTTTTTTATTATTGTAAACTATTGTTTAGCTGATGTCTTTGTCTATTAGACTTAAAATGTTAAGTTGAACGCAACGGGGTAGAGTGATGGAAGTGGCACAGAGTCCTGGAAGCTGCTATGCAGGCATGTGCACAGTACCATGCAGGTGTGTTTTGTAGTCATTAATGGACTCAGGAACGTTGGACTGAACTATACATGCAATGAACGCTGAAGGTTAATTCAAATATATTTGGTAGTTGTCTGCTTCTCTTTTGGGGGGTGTTAGAGGTTTTGTTTATGTTTTGTTCTCCCCCTTCTCTTTGTCTTTCTCTCTGTTTCTTTCTCTTTCTCTGTTACTAGCTTTCTCCCTTTTTTCTTTTTTTTCTGTGTTCGTCTGTGCCGTATATGACAGACTATTGTTTTATGGCAGAACAGAGTTTCCGGTCAAAATGATCGCTTATGATGTCAATACGATTATAAGCTACGGTGGGGACTTCAGTTTGTTTAAATATTACGCAGAAAAGAAAATTGACAGTCTGTTTAATATAGTAGTCAAGTCTAATAAAGACCTCTGCTAGTCTTATTTCTTCTATTTTTTGTTAGATTTTTTCGATCACCATTAGGTCACTGCAACAGGCAAAGACAGTACAGACAGTACTCTTCTAGTTTCAACAACCAAAGAGCGTTTTACTGTTGTGGCCAAACTTTCTTCTCAGTATCAATAACCCTAAACGGTGAATTTTCTTATGTTAATATTTCATCTTTATAAGAAATTATAGGAACTGTGCACACTTCTTTTTAAGACAGTGGCACTTGATCACTTTTGGAAGTTTTGCAATATTTCTTTGTGTTGCTGCTTTTGTTTCTTTGTTTTGATGACCGAGTGTTGCTGTTTTTGCAATGAAAAAGAGCTACTGTTTGTGTTCCCAGAAAAGGGAGATTGCTTCACCCCATGTTTAGGCATGGTTGTGGGCCGGTGCATTCAAGGTGTTGCTTGGGGCCACACCACTGGAGAGGAGATGGCAGAAGCCTCAGGTGTTGCTGTCACTTCTCTGCACAGGTGTGTGCTTCCCGTGCCTTGTGGACGTGGTGCCGGTGAAGAACGAGGACGGCATGGTCATCATGTTCATCCTGAACTTTGAGCTGCTGTCCGAGAGCAAGCGCCTGAGCCCTTCAGGGCCAACACGAAACCACAAACTGTCCATCCCCTGGCTCTCGTCAGGTACTGGCTGCCTGGCCGTCCGCCCCGCATCTTCTCCTCTCTGTCTCGCCAGCTGCAGTCGCATGTCTGTGTTTCTGTTGTTTATGTTTTGCCGCATGCTTATTCTTCCCTCTGATGTAACTGAAAGCTCTTGTGTAACAAAACAGCCCAAAATCAATATTATACAAATATAAATCTGCTCGAAAAGCAAAGGTCAGTGGGAGCCTGCAATTAAAACCGCCAGTAGCATTTGTTCAGGACACTAAACCATAGGATGAGTCTCACCTCACAGTAGGCCATTTGTCATGGCTGTAATCTCTGATCAGACCTGAAAGGACATTTTTTTCTTCAGGCCTTCCTTGACCTTTGAATTGAACCCAACTCACCGGATCTCTTCGTTCCTTTGAAACCACAACTACGGGTGACATCTGTTCCTGTGTCCTTTCTCACTCTTCCCACACTTTTCCAACCTACTTACAGCTCGGCGCCGGGGGTTCAGACTGCATCTGCCCCTCCTCCGATCTCACAGCTCCAGCAAGCAGTCTCTGCAAAGCGACCCAGAAGCAGGACGGAGCCACAATGTCTCTTCCCACCTGGTGAACGAGTCCTTGGCACTTGGGGAGCTCCTATCCCTACCAGAACCAGCTCGCTTAGAAGACCGGCCACCCGTGCCCCCGCCGCCGCCTCGGCCCAAAGCTCAGCGTGGCCTGCTGGACAACGAAGCTCCTCCATGCCTACCCCTTCCCCTGCCCTTGCCCCTGTCGCTGCCCCTCCCACTGTCCCTGAGCCAGTCTTCAAGCCGACTGCACTGCCTAAACCCCGACACCTCGCTGTCCAACTGCAGCCTGGCACGTTCACGGGACAGCCTGCACAGCATGCGCCGCGCCTCTTCTGTGGACGACATTGAGGCCATGCGCTCCGACTGGGACAGGAAGCTCCGTAGCCACACAGGAAGCACAGGCAAGACATCCCCAGAGTAGACAATTCACAGTAAAGTACAAAGCCTATTTACATTCTATACTGGAGCTGTGAAAGACACACACTTGTAAAGAAAAAGTGGTTGGATCCAAGCCCACATGTATGCCCTGCTGTTTTTGATGTGTGGTGTCATGTGGAACCTCAGAATGTCCTCTGAGTTGCAGTACAACGTCCACTTTGGGAGATACATTGAAAGAAATATTTCCTCCAGAGCAGTCAAAAATAAATGGCTGGCTCTCAGGAGGGTATAGCTGTGACAATACATTATACAAATACATGATATAAAAAAAAAAAAAATAATAATAATATATATATATATATATATATATATATATATATATATTTTTTTTTTTTTTTTTTTTTACTCTCATGTATCAGATATGGCAGAGCAATAATGTTAACATTTTTCTTCCTCGGTCCACAGACAGTAGTATAAGTTAAAGGTTTCATTACCACGTTTCACTGCAGGGGCCATAAACCACAAGAGCAACCTGGCGAACTCTACCTCCGACTCAGACCTCGTACGCTGTCGCACCATGAGTGCCATCCCCCAGATCACCCTCGACTTTGTGGAATTGAAGCCGGACCCTTACGTTGCCCTGCCAGCAGGTGACATGGACATCATTGCCCCTTGCAAACTGATAGACCGCACGCACAACGTCACCGAGAAGGTCACCCAGGTACGTCCCAACTCAAGCAGCCTTCCCAGGGTTTGAACATGCAGCCTGCTGCCTGAATTGGCCATGCTTCTCGCTAGCTTAGCTCTGGTGGCCTGCAGATGACGCAGGTTCACAGGGTAAACTAGAGGATTTCTTTCTGTTAGATTTCTGGTCACCTTCCACCTTTGAGTGACTGGGGTTCTTCAAATCCACCATATAGTTCCCTGCCCCAAAAATCTCTGCTCAACTGTTTCGTGGCTGAGCGCGAGCTACGAGACAATGATTGATTACCTGCGCCCCAGATGCAAGCGGCACCATGTGGGGGAGATCGAACCTTACATTTCACTGAGGGATGAATTCACTGTGTTGGCACAGTAATTACTTTTCTCATGAAACTGTCGGGTGATTCATTGTAAGAGCTTGTCTCACGCATGCAGACTCACACGCAGCAGAGTGTCACCAGGGCAGAGTGACACTTCAGAGGGGGTCTTGCTCTTCTAAATGATGTGTGAAAGGTCCTCCTGTGGCATGTGAGCAGAGCTCTGCTGTCACAGCCTGGCATGTGCCAAACAAACACTGTCACACAGGAAGCATTACAAGACACGCAAGAATCCTGTATCCTGATCAGGCTGCCCTGTTACTGCTTGTGCTGGTAAAGAATGGAGCAACTGAAAGCGGGCTGCCGTCAGCTGTCTGTGTGAACGTGTTGTTGTTTAAGTACTGTTACTGCCATTTGATGTGGAAAAGCCTAGTGGTGATTATTTAATTATTATTATTACTGCTATTATTAAGATTATTGTCATTGTAGTGACACAGTGAGTAGCACTTGGATGTCACAGTCTGTGTGGAGTAAAAAGTTTGTTGTCTACATGCATACTTGAGTTACCTCTGGTGCTCTGGTTTCCTCCCACAGTCTGCACACGTATTTCAGGTGGTAGATCACTCTCTGTTCCCTTCATGTATATATGCTTGAAGGAGTGTGTCCAGTGGCCCAGAAATTGTCTCATCCAGGGTGTAACCGTACCTTAAACCCCATGCAGTACACAACCCTGTACTGCAAGTTCACAGTAGTTTTCAGCTCTATTAAGAAACACAACAATAGCAACCACTTCAACTTCATTAAATTATTGTATAGCGCAAAAATATTTTGTGAACAGTAAATGACTTTGGTTTGTGCAGTAAGCATATCCTTTTATATTAGAATGAAATATTTTCATGTTGTGCCAAAAAATGCTTTGTGTGGGTGAGATCACGTCAGAAGACAGCTTCTGTCAGACTGAGAAGGTGAAAGCAGCTCCTTTCAAAGGATGAGAATCCTGAGTTTTGACATGATAAAAATGGTTGCGATGTCAGCTACACAGGTGCCCGCTGCTGACCAGAACGGATTTCGGCGTCAGCTGGTGTGAATCTCCAGCACCAAGCTGGTGACGGAGCCCCAGTCCAGATGTTCAGGAGCAGAGGGTCAGGAGAACTCAGTGCCAGTGCTAATGATTATAGTGACTGTTAGCCTGGGTTGCTGTGCTCTAGCTGACTGCCATGCCAGCCTCTTCTGTCAACTGGTGAGGCTTCAGACTGGGCAGATTGGGATAGAAGGCACTGCCTATCACCCCTTTTTCTGAGGTTAGAGGGCTGGTCAGGGGTTGCAGCAGAGTGATCAGCAACTAATCTCTGGTGTGATGTTTCAGCTGAAAATCGCTGAATTCTCTAAGAAAGGTGGACCTTCTCGGGGGATGAGCAGCGCCGATGTGTTTCCAGTCACGGTTACAGTTGTGATTGTGCCGCCACTGCTGCTGCTGTCACCTCACACCCCTTCCTCCATTTGTTGAGAGCCTATTGTTGCCCTCAGCAATAAATGGAGAGTCCTCAAAAACTGACAGGCCTGTAATTAAATAAACCTGCAGGTTCCTCATAATTTTCTTTTCAAAGCATTATTGCATATTTGTCCTGGAGGTGGCAGCATCTCCTCAAGCAGCTCTATCATAAAATAGTGATAAACTGTTTGTATGAGTTATTAAAAATGAAAATCAGCCTGAGAGCAGAAATGTTTTTGTGACCTTCTACTGTAGAAGGAGGGCAAATTAAAATGATTTCCAGAATTTAGCTGCAGTGTCTGACTGTGTTTCTGCCACTTATGTACCTGTGAGTATGCAAATCATATCCTGGGCAAGGTTGTCTTCCTGCGACGGATGGCGCTGTGGTGCCAGTGTTTGAGCTCGGTGAGATTTGGTCAGGCACACTATGTGAGCAGGGAAGCAACCCTCACTCCCACCTGCGTCACGCCTGGCTTGGGAAGGCTGACCATTGCTGTGTGCCCTTCCTGCAGTCTCCTCCCAGAATGTGCATGGACTCGCATACCCACATGTGGCGAGGGGCCACAGTGACTTGCAGCTCCATTTCATTCTGCCAGATCATTCCATCCTTCATTTAGGAGTGTAAAAGAAACTCCAGGAAACTTTCCCAAGCATTACAGCACTCCCTGTGCTAGTGATTAGTTAACAGAAGTCCCATAATTCTACTAGAGCGATGCATTTCTGGTTTCTGAGCTCGTAAAAGTGGATCTCTATAGGAATGAAGAAACAGGTGAAGGTGTGGTGTTGCCTACTGTGCCGATGGAAACCCAGGTTTCCATGCCATCTTTTGCCTGTTGGACCCAGGTCTGGTGGGGCGGGGTTATGCGGCTGAACACTTTTCTCTGCTTTCCCTGCAGTGGGTCCCACATGAGCAAGCGGGCAGGCAGCCGACGTCAGAGCCCCTAGGGTCACAGAGGAGTCTGACGTCATGGGTTGAGAATTGATGAGAGGCCCATTGGCGCAGAGCCATAGTGAGAGGGGGTGGCTGAAGCTGGCAGCTTTGCCTCCACATCTGCCGTGACCCATTTTAACTGCTATTAGGCCATTTATCACGGTAGTCGCACAGAGGAGGGCACAGCCACTGCTCTTCCTCATCATGTGGAGTAATTGAATGTGGTGTAGGTAAGGCCTGAATATATCTACCGTTTACTGACCAGCAATTGCACTATTATTTATGAGCACCAGTGTCCACCCGTATTAACATCCAGGACCCGGAGTGTCTCCTGCCTTTGACCTGGTCCTGCATGTTTAGCTTTTTTATTTACCTACTCTGTGTTCATGTTATCTGGACAGTTTGGTCCTATTTATTTCCTGATGTAATCACACACTTTCCTTGTTTTGCTAAAGATCGGGTCTCTGCTTCATATCAGTTGTCCTCAGTTTAGTCTCAAGTTTAATCTTCTCAGTCCACTCTTGCTTGTCCTCCTGCTGATTTGCGACTGATGCTGTTTTGCTGCATGATATGCATGTTTAAGGCAAAAGTATTGAATTTCCTTTCATGTTGTGAATATTTCCACATTTGGAAAAAGAAAAATCTATTTCTGTTTTTTGCAGTTTGGGTGTACATGAAAGGACAGGCCGCTTTTATACACCCAGTTCTGCATGGTTCATACAACACTGTAAAAATGCTAAACTGTCTATAATGGGACCCACAGTGCCATGGTACAGTGTGTGTCGAGAGTGGGATGGCAACAGGGACAGAGGAGAATGATCCACCCTTATGCGGGGACGTCCAGAGTGGACGACCATAGCTGCGGGGTGTGAGGGGAGGGGTGAAGCCGCCAGTTTATGTTCACCACATGATTGGCCCTCTGACCACTGTCACGGTCACTCTGTACACCTGTCAGAGGTGTGTTCTAGCTGGTCTGCAGCAGTGTCACCATACTGAACACCTGTCTTGATGCGCCCTGCAGGCTGGATCCTGAAGGTCCAGTGCACTACAGCCTGGCAGTGACTGCAGTAGTGTTTGATCAAGGGTGGTATCAATGGTTTTGAGGATGAAAGTGCCACCCTGCAAGCCAATGATGTCCTGTTGTACAGAAGAGAACCTGGGGTGTCTCTGTGGATCACATAGATTTGGATTTCAGCCTTACCTTGTGTTTTTAGAATCCTTGTTGAAATAACTGTGTTTTGAATGGAAAAATTAGATGAAATGTGCCAAAAGCACATCTTAGCTCTTGAGCTGGAAGTAGAGGGTGGAGGCAAGAGGTCACTTTGGATGAGGCACAGAGGCAGTGATTTAGGGAGTGATACTCTCCCTCTTGGGTGCTGTGAATTGACATACAGTGTAGCCTGTAGATGAACACAAATAAAAAGACACATGTAATGGTCTCCATGGTAGAGGGGGGTCTCATCACTACCCCGCTTCTGAGCACGCACAGCATATGCTCCAGCTGCACTGTTCAGCTTTAAGAGCCAATTAAATTTAATTTCTTGTTGCATTTTATGAGGAATCTAAAGAGCTAGGCAACAGTAAACCCTGCTGGTTAATACAGAGCTGAAGCAGTGGGAGCCTGGGTGTGAAAAATGGTAAGGATGCCAAGAAAGAAGGGCTCCATGCCTGTCAGTTTTTAAATGATTATCTCATTAATTTTCTTATCTACTGCTCTCCATGTTCCTCTTTGTTCTTCTTTTTCATGCGTTTGCCCCCAGATTACTGTACACAGTGAATGAACATAGCAGAAATAGAGCTATTTAAAGTAAGGACTCTGGAGGCACTGCTCAAAGTGTGCAGGTGGCAAAGTGGACAGAAGGGTCACCTACCACCTGAGAGCTCATGGTTCGAATCACACACACACACTGTAGTGTGCCTAAAAAGAAGTATTTACCCTGAATTGTTCCAGTAAGTTACCAATCTGTATTAACAGATATGTGTGAATAGCTTGAAAACATATACCAAACACTATAAGTTATTTTAGAGAGAAGTATCAGCTAAATGAATAAATGTGATCTGCTGCACGTGTTGACCTAGGAAAGGTGTTAGACGTGGTGATTTTCCATTTACACTGTCAAATATGAAATGAAACCTTTCATACATGAGAGCTTTTAAGCCCTTGAGAAACCCTTGGCAGCAGTCAAATACAAATGTAGAAACATGTGGCGTGGTAAGGTGATAGAAATCACTTTTTACTCTGAATCCTTTACGTCCAGTGCAGCTAAAACATTTTTGTCCTGAAAGCGGCCAGACCTTACCCCATCCCAGGCAACCCTACCTTCAGCAACTACATCAGGACCTGTGACGGATGGCAGAGTGAAGTTTCCCAGCTCCCTGAAGGAAAAATAGCAGAGCGCTGTTTGATTTAGTGGGTCGCTTTTGTTGAGACCCATCTACAATGTTCTGCCAATATATCTTTGCTTTCCTGTTGATCAGCATTGTTAATGTTGTCAGAATGAAGCACAGCACATCAGTTGTGGTTCCTCTACATCAGTGTTCACACCAGAGGCTGTTAGTCACAAAACTCAGCTCATACACTAGTATTTCATGCAGGGGACACTTAGGTGGACACTTCTCATGGTGCCTTTTTTTGGTTTAAGGTGTGATGGACTGGGAACATACAAATTGGTTGGAGTGCTGCTACTTAGTGTAGCTGGATGATGGGACAGAAATCACACACTTATGTGGTCCCTATCTACTGCTTTTAAGCAGAATTATATTAGTATCTGTAAGATTGGCAAAGATTGGCAGGGGTTAGCTTTTCAACAGGGGGTGCTCTCTGGACATTTGAGCTACAGAATCAATTGGAAACCTGACTGTTTTACAGCCTTTATTCGGAGGATCTTCTTAGCCGGTGAAATGCGGAGTGCTCGGGATAAATTTTATGACTGGTTGCCGAGCTTGTCCGCAGAATTGCGGAGTAGAATGGAGAGGAGCCAGGAGCTGAGTGTCCCCCTGTCCTCTACACAGAAATGTTCTGCTTGGTTCATGTTAAATGGACTGGGGATAGCTGCGTTTGGATTTAAAAGTCAGTACAGCGTAAGCCATATTTGAACAGTAGTCCAGCATACATAGGCGTACTTGTACAAAGTCGATCATAAGAACCGTGTTTTAATGAGCTTTTTTACTGTGACAGAGGGTTATTGTGTCTTTTTTATTGCCATTTTGTTTAATATTATGAGATTAGTAATGCGAGGTTCCCCCAAAACTCATGTAGATTATTAACTTTTATTATATTAGTTAAAATGGTATGTGAAACATAAGTGGGAAAAACCATGAAATTATATTTGTGCAGATAAGAAGTGCAAAGTTACAGAGCAGAGTATTTTGAGAGACTTGCCTATTGGCCTTGCTTATTCCAGCCACAGATATTGAAAATTTTAAACACAGTATTAGCATGGAATGCTCATTACTATTAACTCGTCATTGGATGACATTAAAAATCCATCTTAAAACAAAGAGTGGTTACCGTGACAATGACTGCTTCATTTGCCCAGCACTTTAGCATATTTAGCACAAAAACATGATGTGTTTGGTTATTAGAAACCCCCATGTGGGGGTGGGGGTGGGGGTGGGGGTGGGGGTTGGGGTTGGGGTTGGGGTTGGGAATGGGATTGGGATTGGGATTCTCCCTCAAAAGCTAAGTTTCCAGCTGACTGGTCCAGTAACAGCCATCCAGTTAATACAGATACTGCTATTTCATGATGGCTCAGTGCACAACACGTGACAAATGCCCGCTCAGGGCTACTTGGTTATATCACTGTCCTCCTGGGAAATGAATAAAGGATGGGGGGGTGGAGCAATGAGTCATCAAACCTGGTCAGGATGAAGGAGCATGGGTAGTAATGCCGTGGCTGCACATGTCCAGCTCTTTCTCCAGTAACTCTGTTGCAGGTCCCAGAAAGCCTCATACTGCAAGGTTTGATAGTTTGAAGAGACCCAACATCACAGTGTTCTTCTGTGGCTGATCACCAGCATCACCCCAAACTGTCCTTGAACCCTTGAACATTACTTTCTCTCCAAAGGAGGGGCCATTTATCTTCTTCCTATTGGGTGGATATATCGAGATGGGCTTGAGGGTGCACTTATGAGGTCAGATGACTCACCTTGGTCCACATCCCTGATGATGTGCTCTCCTTCACTTCTCTCTGTGTGTTGTTCAGAACGCACCCTCTATTGAAGGGCCAAGGTTTCTCACTCCCACATTTCACAGGTGGTCTGTTTTTTTTCATCAGTACTTATTGAGGAAGTATTAGTTCTGTTCAGGATTAAGTCCTTTTGAAAGGGACTACGGAAGAAATGGAGGAGAAACACTCCCGAAAAACATTTTGCTTTGCTTCTAAAGACCTCATTTGATTATATCTGAGATTTATTTTGGAGCATTAACGTTAACAGGCAAAGATGCTGATGTTGGTGTTGCGGCCAAAGACTGTAATGCAGAAGGAGATAAACATATGAAATGTTGATGTTCCTCTTATGCTAATTATCTCATTCTGCAGTGGTGGGTGGACTGGCATGACAAAAAACACACTAACTCTGATTCCATTTTCTTGTGACATTTGAATTGAAATTGAACAGCAGTGAGTCACCATTCCCTTCACTACATGTATACTATTTGTTATAGTCAGCAGAATTTATACACAGCAAATTGGACTGTTATACAGTATATTCCACAGGCAAGTGTAGTTTGTGTTCTTTTTTTGGAAACGCAGCTCTTCAAAATTAGTTGTTAGTCAAAATAGTCAAAAATGGTTTCCAATGTCCTTGGCCTTGGTGGACTAGCTGTGGCACTTGTCCAGCACTGGAGACTTTGGTCCAGAGCACAGACAGGGCACTGTGGAAGAGCACAAAGTAAATTGTAAACACTCAGCAGTGTGCGACCAGGCAATTTCCTATTGTACCAGCATCCCAAAAAGTCTAGCACAGTCCTCAGAAGGCATCAGAGGTCTCCACAGAAACATACGGCACTGGGTGTCTGTTCTCTCACAGTGACCCTCTCGATAAAAACATTTCACAGTAATTACACTTATAATTTGTTTAAAGTGGGACAAACCATACTAGAAAAATGTGCCACAAGCATGTTTAAATATTTATACACCTATCCCCTGGTATATGTCATTCTTTTTTTAATCCCAAAAATTTGGTTTTATGTTCAGAGCTCCTAGTATAACATTTGTAGTCTAACCATTACCCAGCTTCGTCTTGAAATAGGAGTTTTATACAAAAAATTATTGTTTTTAAATCTAAAAGGATCGGTTTTTTTAGGTGAAAATGATTCTTTTGTGTATTTTTAAATCACTCTAGAGTATATGACATGTTTAATGTAGAACACCTTCTTTATAGGAACAGTGAAATAAGAAAGCAAAGTTGCACTTTTCAACATCATGTGGTCTAAAGGTGCAGCCATAATATTTTCTGGAGTGTGATTATAAAACAAAAATGAATCACTAACATTTCAAAACAATATTCTTGCAAAACGCATTTGGTAGTAATATAAATCAAAATCGTATTGACAAAAAAACCCAATTTATGTTTCTAATGCTTAATGCAATATTTTTCAGCTCAACTGTTTAATGAAAACTCCCCATCTGTAATGTTTTATTTTGAATCTGGAATCTGGAATCTTTGTATCTTACTTTTATTGTCCTTGCTGGGTTCCCATAGAATCTTTTCTGCAAAAAAGTTTAACTCGCCTGTGTCAGTGTTAATAGGGAGCAATACATTTCCTAAGTACAAGCAGTATTTATCAGTTCATTACAGAGAATTGCATTGTTTGCTTAGTTTAAATAATCTTCTGCAATTTTAAAAAAGTCATTGCTAAATTTCCATTGCTGTACATGGAGAATAGAGAGAGTGAAAGAGACTGATGATTTGTTAAGTTATGTAGGCGTTTTACAGCATTTTAGTGAAATGCTGGGAGGGTTGAAACAAATTTTAATTTTTCCCATTCAAAATATTGGGAAAAGCCCCCGATGTACTGTTTTTCTGGTTTAAGGCTGGTTTTCAGGAATGGGACATAAACATAAGAACATAAACTGCGGGATAGATGTATATCATATTTACATATTAATGCAGTATCAGTGAACATTTACAGTTTAACCACAGCAGTCCTATTCCTGTGATTTTCTTACTGTTCTTTTAACAGCTCCCTTACCCTCCTACAGTCAGAACCTTGAAAGGTGTACAGATATTGTTTCAAGGCAAAGCTAACACGTTATTTTCTGGTCCTTGGAGGATAGAAAATGTTGACATTCCTGTGGTCATCAGGCCAATGCCACAGCTCACTTGGTGTCCATACTGGCTCAGGTCCTGGTGCCGCTCACCAGCAGTTTATACTACCCCTCCGCAGAAGTTTGGAGACAAACAATGTCACAGCACATTGCCCTTGTTCGAAATACAGTGCCACTTTACCATGCAGTGGAACTCTACTCTAGTAAAATAGAGCTGCAGCTGTCATGAGGGCAACATTTCTCTCTTTCTCTCACCTCCCCCCCCGGCATTTAGCTCACCATCAGGAACGTTGTGGTGACACACTGCATTACTGCTGCTTTTAAAATAGAAGTGGAAAAGGGGTAAGAGGTTGCGGCTACTTGACTGACGTTAAACTTTTGAATATATAGACGTTATTGAAGGAATTCCATTATATTTGTCAGTTGAATGTTTGCTTACCTTACCTTACCCTTTTATATTTTTACAAAAAATGATATGTGGCTTTCAAGTGTTTAACAGGTTTTTAGCAGCAATTATCCTATTAAAATAATCGCTACCACACTAATTCCCATTTTGGTACTTATGCTGTTAGAGTAATTATTTCATTAGAATGCTTTTTTATGAAATGAACAAATTTCCATAGAAAAATCGAATTAGAGTCACTGTGTTTGCAGGGCAGTGATGTTTCAGAGCGCTGGTGTACTTTGTTAGGCTGAAGATGACCTGAGACTTGTAAAAATGCCCATGAAATGCAGCATCAGCTCCAGGGAAGACATGAAACATGTCACAAGTAGAACCCATTCATCAGCAAACCTGCTGAGCACAAGTCAGAGTGCTCACACCTTCTGCTGTCTGCTAAGACCCTGGTTTGGGAAGTGAACCCTGGGTTAGAATTATGGTTGCCATAATTGATGGAAAACCAGACAATGGTAACATCTGTGAAAACCTTAAAGCTCCATGTGAGTTTAGAGCCTGAAAAGTGTTTGACCTGCTCCACCCCTTTAGCTTGCTCCACCCCTTTGTTCTACCTGTCCAGCGTGCTTCCAGGCAGGCATCTGCCATGAATCCTCATTGGTTTTCTGTGGAGTCGCACAATACACCGTAACTTGTACTCATCCAACTACAGACATATTTCACTGTCCTCAGGACGGAAGGTCGGACGAGCAGGTCTATCTTTTCATGCTCCCCTGATGCTGATTGGTGGAGCATGTCGTAATGGCTCTCTGTGATTGGTATTCCCCTTCACAGGTGAATGAAGGCCTCAAGTATGCAGGAAGGAAGACGGCACATAACAGGATATATAGTAAAACACGAGTCTTTGCCATGATTTATGTCCTAACTGCGACCTTCTAGTAGCACCTAAAGGTGTACATCCTGTCAGCTGTCAGCCAGCACTTAATAAAAATGTCGTTTCTCTTTGGCTTGATTTATAGAAGGAAACTCCCTGGTTCCTTGAGTGTTTTTTGATTTATACTTTCCAGGTGTTGTACAGTCAGCCACAGTTTTGTCATACATCCATCATTTTGCCTATTCAAAAATATATTCCTTTGTTCCAGTTAAGAGTTGAGTTCTAAATATACACGTGGACAACTGGATTGTTGTGGCAGAGTTTTTGTAATGTTTTGTGGGGCTTTTTGCTGTAATATACCGAATGTACAGCACGGCCCCGCTAACTCTGCGTAAGCTGTGAGGGCAGCTGTGTGTGCAGAATCCCAGAGTGACATGATGTAATGGATTGATAAAGTGGTGGGTCTCCATTTTTTAGCAGGTGGAAATCACAGCGGTTGGATAATTCATGCAGCCGTCAGAGACGAAAGCCTGTCTCAGAGATCGGGGATGAATTTATGCTGCCTAGGAGCCCTCATTGAAACAGAAGGGAGGTATCGGTCCCCCTTCTCCTCTTCTACAGAGAGGATGCATGTTCAGGGGGGAGAGGTGGTGTCAGAGCCGTGGTGGGAGGTTTGCAGGCAGCATAATTGAACCAATAAATTACACACACTGAGCCGTTACAGGCAAAGGCTCGAGATGAAAAGGCAGAGGGAAAGTTATGCATCATTCTTTCCAGCGCTGCTCCGGCATCTTGTGCTGGGCTCTCGCCATCCGTTAGAAAGCCAGAGAACCCATCAAGAACAGGCAGGCATCAGTGCGCGACGGCATTTTGTACCACGCTTGCCTGATTGCATTTACACCTGTTTGTAGACTTTGGCATGTGGGTTGTGAGATGACCCCATCAACCATGCTCTGCCAATCTGTCCTGCAAATGAAAATTAGAAGTCTGATCATTAAATAAACACTGATCGAAATGGATTACATGTAGTGCCAAGCAGTGTTTCACAGTAAAATAAAGATATGTCAGCTGAGCAGCTGAGCAGAGGTGGCGTTTGGGAAATTTTAGAGCATTTCTCAGATTTTATTGTTACTATATAGGATAAAATCTGAGGTGCACATGCGTGAATGGGTACAGAAATGTAAAAGGTAGGCAGTAAAATAAATGGAGCAGGTTGTTGTGAGGCATAACGCTTTATATTCTTCAGCTCGCAGACACGCTGTGGTGGTCTGCTGTTCAGCAAACATTTACACCCGTTTACATTTGTTTGTTCAGCAGACACTTTTTTCTAGGAGTCATACAGGTGAAGGGCACACAGATATGTACAGAGTTCTTTTTTTGGTCGTTCTGCCCTTTATTGTCTTTCTGCTTTAAAAAGATTGTATAACAATACAAGGTTAAAAAAATAAAAATGGACTCCAGTACAATCAGGTAAATGTGTGTTGTGTGTTTTTGAAGTGCTACAGTTTATGCTGTGTTTCTGGATCACTACAATATGTACATCAGTTTTCGTTGTGATAAGGCTTCCTTTGTCATTTATAAGTTCTTTACATTACAGTTATTGTCAGTATTATGCTTCTTGGCTTATTTTTGTGTGCTATAGTTCTAATACAAATTTTCTTCCAAACCCATTCAGAATCTATGAATAAATGTGACGTGGATCCGCAAGCCAGTGGGAAGCAATATGCCCCTACAGTCGAGCAGAAGGAGTGACACAAACTGTGAAAACTGTAGAGCATCTGTGTTTGACATAAACATACAATAGGAACGAGTAGCAATGCCTTGCCTTCCAAATGCACAAATTAAGACAATGAACAGTTCCTCACTTTGTAGCGATGCTCTAAAGATAAAAGTGCAAAGTGCAGAAAAGAAGAACAGGTGCATCCCCACACCACCTAGGCTGTGGGTTTGGATGTGGGTTTAACTCCGGCTCAGTCTGTGTACATTTGCTCCCTTGTACTCCCTGTGTTTGTGTGGGTTTCTTCCGGATGCTCTAGTTTCCTCCCACAGTCCAAAGATTTGTGTATCAGGGGACCTGGTAGCCCTAATCTGCCCTTGGTGCATGTACGTATGATTATGTATGGGTGTGACTGGCATCCTAGCCAGTACACATCTTGCACATTTTCACCTGTTGCTTTCTGGGTGCGTGTCCACTCAGCGCTTGTACATACAGGTGAACACAACCAAACAGTCAGCCGACTCCGGGGTGGCATGGTTTATCAGAGACACAAATGGCTTCAGCTTCCACCCCCAACCTTCCACTCACTCAACATGGGGTCCTATGCTGTGTGAGGGTAGGCTGCTTGTGCGAATGTGTCGTGCACGTGTCCGGGTGCGTGGGTCAGGGGGACGTGGAAAATCAATGGAGCGCAGCCTGACTGGGTGGTGGGGAGTTGAGCAGAGGATCAGGCAGCCAGCAGTGGTTAGAGCAAAGAGTGAGAGACACAGGTGGAGCGAGGGAGAGAGAGTGAGCGAGCGTGGACAGTAAAGTGTGCCAGAGCACAGAGCTGCAGGTGTTTGGTTTAAGTGTTGGGGAACCGTGAAGTCCAGGAGAGAGTTGGTAGGCAAGTCTGATAGTGACTTGTCTTGCTGCTCACTGCTTCCCAGTTCGATTCGTGAAAGGAAAAGAGGGAGTGTGTGCAGGGGAGGGAGGGGCCTGGGGGACAGAGAGGGAGGAGGAGGGTGACCAAGAGGTGGTGACTGGCGCTGTGATTCTCAGCAGAGTCCACAGGAGAAGAGGAGAGAAAGAGGGAGAGTGAAGATCGGCGCCTCCCCTGGTTGTGAGAGAGGGCCCACCGGGTGGACGAGAGAGAGGGAAAGAGAGTTTGCCGACCCCTGAGAGGAAACAGGATTCGAGGGAAGTCCTGGAGCTCCGGCGAAGGGTCACTGTCAGGGTGGGAGGGTGGGATGACATGACCCCCACAGGGTAGCACCAGGGAGGGAGGGAGTGGTGGGTGCACAAGGACATGTCGCTAAGTGGGAGAGACAGCATTCCCCAAGAGGGGGCGCTGGGGAGCAGTGAACGCAGGAACACCCGAGTGAAGAGGGCAGTTCGCATCTCCAGCATCGTGGCTCAGGAGGTGAGTTTGTCTGAGAAATCCCCCATGGGACGGTTATGCAGATGCATGCAGAACACCCCCCGTCAACCTGGATTTCCGTTCATTGTCCTAAAGTTGGACACGTGTGAAATATGTTGGTGTAAAGCTGGTAAAGAGAAATGTTTACATAACTAATGTAACTGACATTTATAATGTGTAGTCTATAATGCTGTGTGTTTTCTGGGGTTTAATGTAGCAGTTAGCATCTTTGCCTTAAAATTATAAGGCCTGTGGAAAAGCCCAGGTTTGGGTCCCACTCCTGTGAAAATACCCTTGAGGAAGGCACTTCCTGCACTAATACAGTAACTCTGCTGTTTAACCGAATAAATGGGTCAGTGTACAAAGCTGACTGTATACTGACTTGGAGAAAAGCATTAGTTCAATAAATTAATAATTAGTAATAATGCAGTATTTGCTGGTCCCATTAATGATACCTTCATCTTGCTCACAAGTTAACATTCCTCAGATGAATTCAAAGAGAACAATAATTCTAATATTTCTATTTTTGCTCCCTCCTGTAACTAGTGTGTTTTGTTTTTTTCACTGGAAGAGACAAAAAGGCCTCCAAAAGTTTGGATGTGCAGCTGACTTCCCACAAAATAGATCTTAGCTTTTCTGTTCTGTCAAGTTATGCATTTTTGTCAGCTTGCAAGCTTGAACTCTTCAATGGTTTGCATTGGTGTCACGGTTCCTGATGCTGCTGGTCCTGCTGTAGGACCTGCTCGCTGACCATCAAGAGGGGGCTTGGAAGGAGGACTGTGCTTGGACGGCATGTCACCTCATTCTCTCTGGGCGATAAGCGTTAATTTACTGACAGCAAATCGTCGTACAGCGAATACCTGTCAGAGTTTTCTCAAATTTCCGTGATTTAGTGTCACACGCTGCAGCTGTGTATTTTGATTAGAGGATGAATGACATGTGCAGGTATCCCCCTGCTTGCAGGCTTGATGTCTTCCTGAAATCAGCAGAGATGTAATTACGAATGACGAATTTTGAAAATTCCCGCAGGCTCGGCTTGTCACTCGCCTCATATTTGGCCTTAGCTCAGTAAAGGTTATTAAATCATTTCACTCATGCACATGAAAACTCATAAGTCAAAGCCTTGAGTCTCGGGGGATTCCTGTACAGATGTGTGTGAAATGTCCTCCTTTTCTGCAGTTTAGTGTGTTTTCTCTGGAAAAGAATACAGATGTGCACAGAGTAACTGCTGACCTGGAAAAGGTCCTGTATTTTGGTTACGGGATGAGTGCGCAGACCTCCGCTTTGGTTTATGTCAGGTTTTAGAATACAACAGCAGAGCTCTTGTTCTGGAGGACTCCTAAGAAGCTGGTGCAACGGACACGTTGACCTGTACAGCCGTAAGGAAGACAGGAGGTGTCATTTGTATCCCATGTTTGTGTGAATCTGCAGGGAAGAGTCCCACTTCAGAGAATTTGCATATTAATATTAGGACCCTCTGCTGCTGTATATGAAAATAACAGCCTGTAAACATTTGAAGGGGTCCAGGAATAAGCTTTTTGTGTGGGTGTGCATGCATGTATGTGTGTGTGCTTGCATGCTAGTGGGTGCCAGTTACTGTGTGCTGTGTGTGTTTTATTATGAACAATGTGGTGTCTGAGCATATCTGCAACAAAGTGGGATATTCCCTTCACTGCACATCTGTGGCAAAGAGGCTCAATAGCGCCATGAGGGGAGTTTCTGTGGCAGTGCATTGACTGGGTTTTTAAGCTTGTGTTTATGATTATGGTTTCATGGTACCACTGAGCCCACCGCTCTGCCAGCCACCTAGGCAGCAAGCGCTTCACGAGGCCTGCCGATCAGCTGGGTTGCAGCCGCAGTTACGCAGAAAGTGGTGCTTATTAATATGGGAAAAGGGCCAAGAAACGGCCCCCGTGGTGCAGCTTCTCAGTTGGAAAAGTCGGCTGGAATCCGTGACTGTAAACAGACGCTCCTGGCATGATGCCACTTGAGGCTGGCCTTGTTATGCTGAGTCCTGCTATTAATCCAGCACAGGATAAACAAGGAACAGTGGCAGGATTCCCCCATCCTGTATCAACACTCAGCTCTTCATGGGAACCTGCATGGGGGCTGTGTGTTGTGTGTGTGTGTGTGTGTGTGTGTGTGTGTGTGTGTGTGTGTGTGTGTGTGTGTGTGTGTGTGTGTGTGTGTGTTCAGGGAATCCCCTCGCTTTCCTCAGTAAACTGGAACTGAATACATGTCTGGGACACTGTGACATATCAGAAGAACCTGACTCTGAACCATGTTTGTGTATGTTACCCAACAGTGTCGTAGCAACTTGCTTCAAGCTAGGAAAATCCTTTAATAAACTCTCCAGTCCCTCATAAACAACATCTCTAATGACTCGGCAAAAGCAATAACCAAATCAGCTGCCTGAGTGGTCTGTGATGGTGCTGCATATAAGGGAAGTGTTGACACTTTTAATATAGACATCAGACACACACAGTGCGTGGAGAATCTGGAGGTGTCTTCATTTCTAATTCAACAAAGCCTCTAATCTTATATTGGCTTAATATTGCCTGAATATTATCTACAGCACGGGGGGAAATTAATGTTTCTTGCCTGACGGCTCTGTCTGCGAGTCCTTGATGTTAACCTGCTGTGTTACTCCTATAAAACACGCTTAAGCTGAATAAAATGCAAAGTGACACAAAGCACTAAAATAACTATCTTTGGATGAGAATGTCAGATGAAAAACAACAATAAAACAGTACTGATGAGTGTAAATGGAAGTTTTGATTGATTTGTTTGATAATGTTTGTCCTTTTCTGCCAATGAGGCTGGTGTAAACAGAGACTTGAAGTTTTCAAATTATTAACATTTCTGCTAATGGCCTATGTGACAAAGTCCTGCCCGCTTTTTGCCAGGTGATGTTTTGGTGCAGCTGCCGGGATCTGGTTTCTAAATGTGGTTGCCCCACATCTCGCAGTAATTGTCATTTTTGACATGGCTTGTGTGTTGCTGCATTCAAGGAAGATGTGTCGATAAATCACAGAGGTTACGCTTCCAATGTGTCATGTTGGAAATAGATGGCCTGAACTGACCTTCACCTGTCACTTGTTTCTTCACAGAGCTGAAGCATGCGCTCCTCTCGGGCTCGGGAACCTCTGTTCGGCCTTGAGTGTGTCAGAACCCTATTTGTCAGTGGTCTTACCATCGTGACACGGTGCATTGTCTGGCCACGCAATGGTGCCTAATGGTTATAATCAGCTGCATTTGGTGGACTTGCAATATTGGAATTGTTATGGCTGAAGTATAAGATTATTTGAGGTAATATCCATTTTAACATGTAAAATGTGTAGTGTCTTGGTGTGTTTTTTATCACTTTAGAATATTGTTTGCTTGCTTGTTTTGTTGGATTTCTGGTTACACATCACTGATGTCTGCTGATAACAGTTGAGGGTTTCTGAACAAAAGGGATCAAATGCACTGACATCACAGCCACTGAAGGCCCCTGGCAAGAAGGTCAGGCTGATAAGTTCTCCAAAGCCCATTGCACTGAAACACTGGATTCTGGACCTTCACCTGTCACTTGGTTTCCACCCTGTACGACCACAATGTACAGGACCTGGTCACACATCATCTTACTCTTTGTTTCTGTTCTACATGCTCAGATGAATCATAGTAATTGTAACGCTATAGTGCGGAGAATGTGTAAAATAAGATTTAAATCACAGTATTTCACTTAAAGCATGAAAACAAAGGGCATGGCTATCAAGCACTGATCAGATTTCATGATTCACACCACCAATCACCTTTGTCTACTGACGTGTCCTTGGTGACTTCACGTGTATCTGAAAAGCATTAGGGTTCATGCTACAAGGTCACAATTTACTGTGGAAGGTACATAAATTTACCCTTCTCTGCTGATACATCATTTTATGCAATTGTGATGCAAATATCTGAGAAAACAAAAGCTCTTTATCTTTCGTTGGACTTCGACGTATGACCAAGACAGCTGGGATTTTTGATTTTTTGCAGCAGTGTTTTCATATGACTAAAGTCAGCCAAAGCATGTTCTCTCCACTTATTCCATTGTACATTTAAACGTTAATAGAAATCCCCCCTGGAGCTTGGGGCTGAAAACGGAACCTCATCCTGCTTCATCTTGCAACATTCTTTCATTCTCACCTAATATGACGTCTCTTTGTTTTGTGGTATCGGGTACTGAATTAGATTAAAGCACTAACTTAATTCTTGGCTATTTTACATCATATAGAGCATGTCAAGTTCACACCCACTGTGCTCTATCAGAAAGCAAACCCTGGAAAATTTGCACACAGCATCTTTGTTGATCAATGCACAGAATCGTAGAACTGCAGTGGACACAAATGCAGTTTATTTCAGTGTCCGAGGTAACTTGTCAGACTGAAATTGAAAACAAGAAGCCAAGGTAAGCTAGAATGTTATTAAAGCTGTTTCATTTTTAATATTGTAACAACAGTGGGACTGGGAGTGGCAGCACGTAGGAAGAAGGGACAATGTGCTCACCACATGCCCCCCTGCTAGGTGAATGTATCCCAAGGGACAGTTGCTGTGGATACCTTTGCGTATAGGTGATGCTTTATGAAGCTCTTATTTTACTGTAACAGGATTACGACAGAAATGGGATACATTCCTGGAGAACGACATGGTCTGTAAAGCCCAAATATGTAGACACAAAGGCCTAATAATTCATTAATGAATCTGTCTCTTCCCATTGTCCACTGTTAATAAAACAGTCAGGTCATAGTAGCTACTGGGCAATATCAAATGGCATTTAAATCATTAACTAAGTGCAGGAAAGTGATTAAGGGACAATGGTGTCTTTCACTGACAGTGCTTCTCATTTGTTTCACCGTCTAAGGGATCTGGTCCAGTGAACCACCCCTCTCAGAGTTCATGGCGCCGCCTGCCACTGGCTCACTGTAGTTAATACCCAGTATGCTTTAAGAATCTCCTGCTGCCAGTCTGTGCTAGCTCACTTGGTCTTGCTCCTTTAGATCCTTTTCAGCAAATAAATCTGCTATGGTGCTAAATAATTCATTTCCCAGCCAGACACACAGTGGTCACACAGACCGGTGTTTCAGAATTTGATTGTGACAGTCTATATGAGCGGCCTCAGCTTTCCCATTGCAGGTGGAAATAGGCTGTAGTAATTTCTACTCTATGGCAAAGTTTTACAGTACAGTACAATTTACAGTGCCGCCAGTCTTTTGTAGTCTTCTTAGAGTTCCCTGTCTCACTGGGCAAGTCGCTCATGTCATCCTCAACAGTAGCTGTCTGATTCAAGTTCAAGAATCTGGACTACAAGTCAATGATTATTCAAAATACTTACAGAGTCAGGTCTATCCATACACCCCAGTAAGAACAGCATTCTCTTCCGACTCCGGCTGTCTGTTCAATTCCCTCACAAAGGGCCCGACATCAAAATCCTGCCAGGTCTCAGTTTTCTCTGGAGGTGGAATGTGGTGGAACTCCCTCATAACTGCAGACTTCCTTCCAGCATTCAAGAGGGGTCCAAAAACTCCTCTCTTTCAGACCCATCCAAGCTCCTGAAACCTTCAAAAGTTAATTTCTCATCACTTTTTACTTTTTATCCACCTATTTGCTTACCCGTGTGCTAGTAAAATGGGTACCTACTGGAGTATGAGCGCTTTGACAATGCAATTAGTGAGAGATAAGCTGTGCATCAGTAATTAGATGTATTCATTTCACTTCAATTTATTTTTATAGAGACTTCTTCTCACACAGTGGTGGTGAACAGCAGATTTGGATAATGGAACAGAAAACAAGTATGTAGTGAAGCTGTAGATAAAGGTTAAATGTTAATGAGAACAACTATACAGGGTATACGTGCCAAGCAGTAAACCTGCCAGCAAGTGAGGAGAGGAAAACAAAAAAAAACCTTCCAACCGGAGGTGAAGGAGAAAAATAAACCTCTGGGGGTCCGAGTGTCAGCGGCTGCCCCCCCTTCTTAGCTTCTACACATAGAAAATAGTGCCAGTTTGTAACAGCTAACAAAGATTATACATATATATGTATGTGTCTAAGCTCACTTCTGTTCAGTTAGCAGAAAAGCACCTGCCAATGCATAAAATGTAAAAATGATTGTATTTAGTTCCAAAGTAAAGGAATTTTTACGTTTTCATGTTTATGATGCGTTCGTCAAATGTTAATTGACTCAAACTATATTTGATTTCTCTGAACAAGAAGATGTTCAGTGCTAATGCTTACTAAGTATAGAACGAGGAGAACTGCAGAATAATACACACAGATGATGGCACGGGAAGTATAAACAGTCTCACTGCCCTGTTTTATTTGTGTGTCATCGTGTATTCATGCAGAGCGCAAAGCTTGAATCAGCCTTTAGTCATTCCTCTCCAGCCTGTAGGAGAGTCAGAATTCCTCCTCTTGAAAATTAAGGCACAGTAGGAGTTCTTAAACACGCTGCTGTCTTGCTCCTGCCACAGGTGTTAGGTGATGGGTGAACCGGTGTATTCTTACATACTTTGGGCCAATGATTAAACCCTAACAAGGAGATGAAACTTGTCACATAATAGAAACAATGCATCTTATCTTGAGTACAGTATGAAAATAACCATAAAGTTCATGAAAAAAGCCCACAGGAAATTATTCCCTGTAAATTAATGGCACAGATGGGCAGAAGTGACATTGCAGAGATCCTGGAGGTGAAAAGTCTGTAGAAGATGGATGAAGAGAGTGACAAGTGCAAAAGAGCAGTTATTAGATTGCCGTTTTCCACAGCTGTGACAGTGATAAATGGTAATTTGACTGCGCTTGCGCGTGGAAGGGGTGCTCAGTGCACCTATATGTACAGAATTTTACAAATCTCCCCTAATACCTCATACAGCTGCCTTGATCACTTCTAGGATGTAAGAAGACAAAGGCATATGCAGGGCAGCCTTTACCCATTTAGTTCTGGTCACAACTACTGCTCCATGGTACTGTTCCAGCTTCAAATTCAGGTGGTGGTAGCTTCCAGTTCTGAGGACTGAAATCTCCTTTTCCACTCGCCTCTAAAGACAGGTTAGATGGTCTTGAGGCTGCATGTTTCCACCTCCATGATGGTCCACTAGTACAGTGTATTACCCTTTTTTGGACATGTTTCTGTACTTAAAGGCACCAGAATCTTTCATATCTTTTCTTCTTCATGCTGATTTTTTCTTAAAAGGTGTTCAATGGTATTAGGTTGGAATTTGGGAAATTACATATTGCAGTGGAGGTCTGAGATGCACTGTGGCTATTGTTAAGTTCAGCCACTAAAAGAAGATCTGCCGTCTTTATGCTTGTGTTTGCTGTGATCCGGCTACTCGTGACGGCCAAGAAATTTCATGGAGCGGAGCAGATTTAGATGCATTTAATTGTTCAACCTTGGGGAAACACTGTGTCAAGAACACGGAAATTACGTGATTAATCTCCTCAGGACTGAAGAGACCCTCAGGTGGTGCCTACAGCAGATGGCTGCTCCACAGAGGCTGCTCTTTCCATCACAGTTTATCCTGTGCAGCAAGGGCTTTCAGGGGAAAGGAGCAGAAAAAAGGCAAAAATTGTCACACTGCTAGGTGGCCGCTTGAGGCCCTTTGGTCAGTGGGGATGAGTCATGTGCTTCAAGCCACTTTGGTTGAGTGAAATGTGAGATGGACCTGCGGCCTGCAGTCTGTCAGGGGATTGACTGCATGTCCTGTGATATCACAAGACATTAGTCAGTGTCAACAGATGTGTCGTGATCACTGAGTGAGAGATTATGTGAGACCTTCTGAGCCGGGGCTGGTGTGAGGGACATACTGTATATCTGGGCCAGGTGGGGATGTTCATTCTACCCTGCTTTATTAAGGTGTCTTCCTGTGGCTTAATCCTTGATGGCAGTTTGGCTGACAAGTTGTGTTCACTCTCCATGCTAGTAGCTGGTGCCAGGGGGTCACAGGTCTGGGTTCCCATTTTTGCATGCAGCTGGAGATTAGTGCTTGGTTTTTAACAGTTACGGCTAATGTTATCCCACCCTGTCCTTGGTGCTCAGCCTCCTGAATTTGCGATAACAAAGAGATGACACTGTCTCCAGTATCCAAGAAATACAACCCCTTGCCCTGTGTTAAGTGAGATAACTACGGCTGTGTTGTAGAACTAGGCAGTGGAATGTGATGTGAGCATAGAAAAAAGTGCAAAATAGGTCAAGTATGGAATCCTAAAGCAATCAAAGGTAGAAAGGAGCTGAGCAGATCAGCTTTGGTGGCAGACAGAAGGTTCAAAGTCTAGGGGAAGTATGACTGGACAGGCCACGTGACTAGATGTAGGTATCACAAGCAATGCTTATTTTGACCATTCATTCCGACAGGGGTTGATGCAGAAGGCCAATTGTGTTAAATCACAATCTATGGCAAACCACCCACTCGCATTAAACATTGCAAGCCAGCAGAATGTATCTCCATCCATTGCAAGCAAACTGTGCTAGGTCTTGAGTGGGCCAAAGTGTATGGGGAGCAAGAAGAGTCACTGTGATAAAGGGTGTATGAAGTGACGTGAATCACTTGGTCCTTTTATAGCAGATCTCAATACTATACTGGCTCACAGGGGGATTGTTTTCCTGCATGCATTATTCCTGAGGTCATTCTCTTAACAAGAGGAAAAGCAGAAGCTTTTCTCTGCCAATAAAAATGCCTGCAAAATCTGCGTGATATCAAACTTTCTCAAAAGATGGCTGTGGACCAGGTCCTTGGTTTTTTACATGTCTTTTCTCAGCATATATTTAACATCATTGTATTCATTTTTAATCTCAGGGAGCTGCATTCAAGGATTATCTTTTAAAACCTTTTGCACTTGAAGAGTAGTGTTCAAATGTTAAGTCAGGTCACAGTCTTCACAGTTTGTAAGGCCAGGTTCCTATGCCCTAGGTCTCACATGCCAAGAGTTTGTCTGTTAAATTGAGTATTATCAGGACTGAAAACACCAGAAAGCCATAATTCATGCCAGTTTTTTTTATTCCTGCAAGCATTTAATAATCTATTTTCAGAACAGGAGCAATGGAACTTAAAACATTGTCATAAAAAACAAAAGAGGTATAGAGTGCAAGCAGACCCTGTTCACCTGTACACGGGCTGGTACTAATTTAACTGTGTACCTTGAGACACCAAGTGGTGCTGTATGTCTCTTGTGGTTCCCAGGCATATGCTGAAGAGATGTCAGCATCCCCCTCCACTCTCTCTCCCACACACACAGCTGCACCAGCAGCCGTCACTGAGATTTGTCCCTGGACTGGAGGACACACCCCCTTTGGCATATAACACCCCCTCCTTCCCACATCTCCCACCATGTTGGGCTGTTTTGCTTCTGTCCCTACACACCGCCCTTGTGCTAAGTTTGCAGATATTCACAAAATAAAGACAGAGCGGTGCTTTTCCAGCCCAAGGCGGGTGATCCCTCGGCCAAGGATAAGCATTCGATGGCTTAGCGAGGTGTGGTTCCACAACCACTTATAGGTGTTGACTGACTTGTTAGTGAACAACACGATTTCTGCTTCTGAGCCCCTGCAAGATGTGACAAAGTTGTGATGTTTACTCCCAGCTCCAGCTGTTTCTGTGTGTCACTTACTTCAGTGTTTAGCATGTTCTGCATGTGTCTCAGACCTGAACGCTGAACAGAACAAGCTGTGATAATGTGATTCTGGGTAGAATTTCTGCCCTACTAACTCCAAGGTCCTAAGATTATCTCTCTCTCTCTGTTTCGCTCTCTCTCCACCGTTGATTCTCAGCTTTGTCGCCCAGTCTTTTTCATTCCCTCTCTTTTCCTCCCTCCCATCTTCTCTGATTATCCTCACCAGAGCATCTCTGGTTTGTGAGGTTTTTTCCACCTCGCTGAAGCTGTGGCCATGCAGGCAGGAGTAGCTGTTCTGCCTCAAACCTCTCAGGATCATCTGCAGAACCAAAGCAACTATTCTTCTTTAGCACAGGTTCACTGCAGCCACTCCGCTGGTGTTGTTGTCCTTTCAGTTTTTTTTTAAGTTTTGTTTCTATAGAATTCACTGTGGAAGGTAGTAATTTCCTAAACCTTACAGAGGATCTGACTCCAGTGCAGGTTGTGGTTTCCGGAAGGGGTGAGAGAAACGGCACTGTTGGGAGATGTGCTGAGAGGTGGAGGCAGGAGATTGCAACGGTGTATGTGGTGCAAGGAAGGGGGCCAGTGAACACGGCATTGCCAGAAAGAGGAGCACTGGGAGGACAACTCAAGACTCGAGATTTGGAAGGGAGGCCAGGGTGTTGAGGAGTCAAAAGCTGGACCTGAGGGATGGGTTGATGCCTGCACTAGGATCCCCAGGATGTGCGTTTGGTGTGGGGCTGAGGCAGCAGTGCCCTGGCGCCCAAGCGGTGTGTCAGTCCTGGAGGGTGCCGGCAGCAGTGACCCCCCCGCAAGCTGCTGAGGATCATGGTCCCGCCGCTGGTCTTGAAGCTGCTGAATGAGTTGCTCCAGTCCAGCCCTCCTCCGGTCGTCCACATGCCCTGTGAGCTGGGACTGCAGACCCTCTGGCGCTGGGACAAGAGGGCCCCCCGGCTACCCGCAGAGGGCAGAGAGGTGAGGGGGGGCAGGGGGAGGGGCTGGACACAGTGACTGGGTTGTTAGAACTACATCAAGGTACTCCAAAACTGCGCAATGACAGGTGCAGTGCTTTATACATATAAATGTGTGTGAGGGCTTCTCATGTATCCTGCTATAAACTGATAACTTACATTAGTCAAGCTGTAAACATTGATTTATAAACATTTGGTTTTGTATTTGACAGAATGAGCAGCAGTGCTCTAATATGGTATGTATAAATGCTTGCAGATGTCTGTGATTTATTTGCACTCGGACTCCTTGCAGTCTCCGAGGCGCTTCTGAGAGTGCAGTATGGGTAGAAGCAGCCTGACATGGCAGTGACAGAGACCACATGAGTTTGGCGATATTTTGTTTGGAAGCAGTAGTGTGTTGAGTGCAAGTAGTTCTTGCATCTGTCTCACAGGTATAACCCCCCACCACCACTCCAGACCTCCCACTTGTCTGCATTGCTATGGGCCATCAGCATGCACCTTGTTGGCTGGAGGAGGGGGTAGGAGTGGGGGTGGGGTAACTCTCTTCACTATGATAACTGCCCCATCTTGCTGGCCCTCTCTGGTCCTCTCTAGGGGGTGACTGTGAGTCGGATGCAGCACTTTATAATAAATCTTTAATGAGACAGATTGATAAGAAAATCGTTCATAAAGGTGTGGTTTGTTCAAGCCTGCATTACATCCTCAATTAATAATCCAACTGTGGAGAATAAAATCAACAAGGAAAGGTGTTGCGGAAAATGCTCTGTGATCACATACCAAAGATCAACATATTCCCAGAATTTCAGGAATGACAGAGTGTGATCATCTCTCTGCCGGAACTTGGGGAGATTCACTTTAATTGAGCATACAGTACTGTGTAAAAGTGTTAGTCATGCAACTTGAATGTGTGTTGAGAAGTACAGGTAGATTCTTATCTACCATCAGGGAGGTTTCTGGTTGGTCCCAAATTCATTGTGCAGCCTGAGAATGACCTCAAACACCCAATCTCAGTCATACACAACTATCTTGAGCAAAAAGAAGGAATCCTGCAACAGATGGTAAGGTCCCCACAGAGCCCTGATTTCAACATGATCGAGTCAGTCTGGGAGAACATGCAGAGACAGTCAAAGTCTGCAGAAGAACTTGGCCAGTTCCTCAAAATGTTTGGAAGAACCTACCAACCTCTACCTTAAACTGCATGCAAGTTTTCACAAGAGAACTGATGGTATTTTAAAGATAAAGGGTGGTCCCACCAAATATTGATCTGACTGAGGTTTTTTTTGTCTACTGCACTTTTTAGAAGGTTTATTGATTAATAAGTATTCATGGCCTTATTTTTGGAACCATCCTCGCTTTATAGCATTTTTCCCACAGGTGTCTAAGACTTTTGCACAGTACTGTATGTCTCGTGTCACCAATCTCTGTAGACTACTATCCCATTAGAGAATCACATGTGTAGAAGTTGTTCTCCACTGTGTGAAGGCATCTTTGTGTCATTGCCTCTTATTTACATCCAAATTTTACACGTTTTTGTGATGTGTAAAAAAAGTGGGGATTTTGCTGTGGGAGGCAGTGTGCTAGCTGTGTGCCTGGGGGAGGTGTTGTGTATGAGTAGATATTTTTGTCAACCCCATGAGAGTCCCTGGTCACTGGTCCCTAACAATATATCCTCAGTGACTAATAAGGCTTCACTAATGAAAGGTTTGTGGTATTTTGTGCCCTGCTGTGCATCCCTGATGGTTTGTCCCTAACTATGTGTTCCTAGAGAGCTGTGCCTAAAAATCATGTCCCTCTTGACATGTCCCTTGTAACTGGTCTCACACAACACATCGTGGTGATATCTCCCTGCTGATATGTCACTGAGTGCAGACTCCTCTGGCCAGAGCAAGTATATTAGCTCTCAGCCATTCTGCCACTCAGCTCAACACAGTGCTGACAGATGCCCTGAGGCCCTGACTACAACTTCCCAAGCATGGGAAGCAACACAGTGTCCACTGCCACACTTTTCAAAGAGCCCCTTGTTCCTATCAGATAAGTAAAAAGGGTTTTGATAAATCCAGCTATGAGGTGAAAGCTTTCCAAATCCAGGGACATGATCCTGCGATCCATGCTTTTCTTGCTGTTAATCACAGCCTAGAGCATGTTGTAGCTCTGCTGCACTTGCTGACCACTGCTGTACATGTTCCCTACTGATTCTTATCATCTGAACATCAAAACTGCTATGATGAGACACTCAGATTGGTTCGCATTTAGTTGACGTTCCGGTCAGAGACATGGGGTGCCTATTTTAATAGGTCTCTGTGACATTAGTAGACTTTTTAACGGACCTAAATATATGTTGATGTTTTTCTTGATGATGTAGTTGTTCCTGTTCCTCAGAAACCACGTGCCTGTTTCTGGCCTGCAGGACGTAAATCTACATAGACTGTAAACAGATCCACTGATGTAAGCAAGGACATGAGGATTTATATCAGAAACACTAACTCTGATAAAAGTTTTTGTGTACAACTTTTAAAACTTTCATTAATATTGATGTAAAAGCTACACAGAAAAGCTTAACCAAAAGGAGATCCAATAGCAGAGAACAGCTTTCAGGGTGGTGAGGCGTTTCATTTTGCATGCTTAAGGCTCTAAAACCTCTTTTTCATCTCAGATTCCAACTTTCCCTATCGTTTATTTAGTATTTTTATAGTGCAGACTTCTTAATCTTTTTTAGGCCCCCTTTAGAATCGGGTGGAAGCTAAGAACACCTCCTAGAAAAATTTACATGGCAGCAGTCTTTCCGTAATTTATGAAGGTAATGTGTTGGTAAACTCCTCGTAAGGCACCGAAATTCCAGCTCACGTGGAATGTAGAGCACACTCGGGCTGCTAGATGAAGAATTTAAGTCCTTATCTGTCATATTATTTATCTGCTTAGAGAACTTTAATCCCAGGAGAGCTGTAGAGATTCTAGTTGTATACAGTAGCTGTTTATGCAGCAAAATAGAGAGCCATTTCATCTAAGTGTTTGGTTAGAAGCAGGAAAGGAGGTCTTTTTTGAACCTGCAGCTTTTTGAGAAGGTTCCAGTACCCCTGCTCCACCTGGATGTCCTGCTATACAGGACTCATTGACCAACTGTATATGTGGTGTTTAATGGGAAATAAGAATTTAGGTCTAGGAAAAAATCTCCAGAGGACCATTGCATCACTTAGATTTTGACCTATGGTTCAGGTGGACCTTTGTGTTTGCAGCTGCTAAGATTTTATCCCACAGATCAAGAAAAAGATTGAAAAGTAAGATGTACAGAGGCACAGTCAACCTGTGCTGAGACAACACTGTAGATGCAAAGAATCACAAAGACCCATCTAGGCTTAGAGAAAGCGAAAGGCTTGAACAGGATCTCCCTGTCCTGCCCCAATGTCTCCCAGTCTGCCTCCCTCTGCCAAACACTTAAGAACTTTTGACATGCCCCCCTCCAACCTTGTGTCCTCCCTCCCAATCCAGGAGATGTAGCGCCGCTGGACCGTGAGGCAGTGTCTGTGTAGGTTTATGTAACCCAGCGACTGGGAGTTGTAACCCTTGGGCTCCAGGCAGGGGGGGGGGGTGTATGGGGTTTCCATCACTCTCCACAATCATCCTTGAAGCAATATCTTCTCCACCCCCTCCTGTTGTTTCAATTATGGAGATGGATTCAAAGGTTCAACCACAGCATGATGGATTCTTGTTGTGCAAACCTCTAGTGAAGAAGTCGCATATAGAATGTCACTTTTTGCCTAAAAGCCCCATTCATATTACTTACTTAAAATGTTATATATGTCATGCTTAGAGTTTTAAGAATTACTCTAAATAATTAAAACTTACAGGGCTCATTTATAAGTACTTTCATTTCCATGCGTTTATATACAGTATAAGCAGAAAAGATGGCTTTCGGATATTTCAGTTATATTCTGGAGTAAGGTTCTGCTGTGCATGTTCTTTTTTAGGAGTGATGCAGTTACACCTGGCTGCACTGAAGTCCTAGTTACACTGTGATGTGTTGTGGGAGGCCCAGTATTCACAATTGCTGGATCTGTCTCAAAGAAATGGCCAAAGTAATCCTGTGTGAAATATTGTCCAAGAAATAAAATAATCCGTCTTAATGTGACTCAAACATTTCAGCTGTGTTTGCTGCTTCCAGAAGATTGTTTTGCTGTATTTTTTAATCGCCTGCTGCACAGTGCACTACGATAGTTCACAGCAATAAACTCTTTTAAAAAGGAGTCCAGCGTGCGGCCAGGATGGCGGTGAGGACACATGGGGAGGGGGGAGGAATAACACTAGGTGTGAACTTCACTACCTCGCTAATGATAAATGGGCTTTCACGCATAAATCCGGCAGAGAACGGCCCGCGGTGATTAAAAAGGATGACACCGGGGACAGAGATGAATGAATGTGGGGGACCGTGGAGACACGTCAGGTGGGCTTCTGGGTTCAGAAGGAGGTTGGGTCTGGTATCCAAGTACTGAGAAGCTGCAGAAGGTGCGTCATGTAGGCTGTCACACCTCATCTGCTGGTAGCATCAGTACAGGTCACAACGACTCAGACAGGAGCAAATCAACTCTATGCATCAGCTCTATTGGGGAAATGCCGCACTGACCAGCCATCCTATTAATTATAAACATTAACACCACTACCATTTTTAACCTTCAACACTGGGAGCGGAAATTGATTGAAATCCCCATTTTAGCCAAGTACCATCATCTCTTCTTAGGAAATAATGACCCTCTCTGCCCTTTCAACATTTTATTGTATAAGAAAGCTATGGATTATAATTACATTTTGGTGCTACTTTAATTCCAACTTTAATTCTTTTATGACCTTATTAACTTTTCTTAACTCAGTCCTAATATCTGTCATTACAGTGACTGAAAATTGGCTCTCGTCCAGTGTTGGCTGGTGGAGCCTCTGCTGTCATGCCTTTACTGTACTGGCTTGAAAATAGTTTCCCTAAACATGAAAGTCGCAACATTTCTTTGGAAAAGAAGCTATTTTAAGTCCCCTGGTGTTTTTTTCATATTGAGTTAAGAGGAAACAAGGAAAATTTCTCATTTCTACATTACCAGGATCTGGGTGATCACAAATACCATGCCAGTATCTGTGGTAGCATTAGCCCAGAATTATTATGAAATAGCTGTAGAAGAATGCTTCCTGCAGTGCTTCCATATTGTTTGAGGGCAGGCCTTTAAAACAGATGAATCGGAAGTGCCCCTGATGGTTTTTCAGGACAGAAGCAAGAAGCTGAGAATACAGATCTGTCCTGATCACTGTTTACCCTTAACAAAGAGGTCCAAATAAAGCAGTGGAACCCTCAACAGCAGTAGCTGTGACTGTTCTTGTACTACAAACCGGTGCAATTGTACAGTGGTGCCGAAACCCAGGACAAGAGAGAGTGCATCGCCATGGAAGACACGGCTCTGCTTTATCCTCTCAGTCAGTGTAAAGTGGCCCAGCAAGAGATCGCCTCAAGCAAGCAAGCTGAGTGTCAAACTAAGCGGGAGATGGTTGCGAGCCAGCAACAAGCCATGAAAGAGATGCTGGTGGTGTTCAACTACATGCTTGAAGGGGGTCCCCCGCTAAGGGGAGATACTTGTACACCAGCCCCAGGCATGACAATAAATACCAGGCCAGGAAAATCAGGAATGCGAACGACTTAGGGTTTCGTCCTGGCAAAGATGACCAGCCCAAGGATAGCTATGAGAAGCGTGGAGGAAGGACTTGCAGCGGTTTTGGGGAACAAGTAGCTGGGTTACCTCTGCGCCTGTGTTTTCATTAGGATCTACTCTTTACAGCTTATCATATAACACACAAAGATGTGGCATGCTTACTGGACAGTCTGGGTCCACTACATCACCGTTGCAATTGTCACACTGTGGTACAGTCAGCACTGAGAGAACATAACAATTTCTGAGGCATGCAGCAAATATCACTGACATGTTTAGAACCTCAGTTTAAATCATGATGAATATAAAGATGCTGAAGAAGGGAGAATTTGTTTGCTTGAATATATTCTCAGCTATTACCAGGACAGTCAATTGGGACTGAGTAGTAGCACTCTGCTCTGGTTTGATGCTCATGGGAAGTCTTGGGTGCTTCCTCCCAGGTGGTCTTTCCCAGTAGGCTTTGAGTGCAGCCTTTTGCTTTCTGCTGCCCAGGTTCGAGGTAGACATGGCTCTGTCCAAAATATGATCGTATTCTGCAGTGAGTCACATTCTCCCTCCTGCTCCCCACCTGGGTTTGGTCACGAATCGCTCAAAGCCACCCAATTTTCCCCACCCCCACCTTCCCACAAGCCCCAGCTTTGTGCTGCTGCTCCACTTCATGTTCAGGGAACTGGATGATTTCATTGCCAATGCTTGAACACACTCCATTCTTGGTTTTTTAAAGTGTTTGTACACTTCTGTCATACAAGAGACTTGGACAATATGTTGGTGGAGGTGAGGAGAGCCCTAGGTGAACAGTGACTACCTTAGGCCTTCGTAACCCATGTCCCCCATTCTCAGTTGTGTTTTGAATTGTGGACGCTGTCGAACACTTGCGTTTGTGTTAGGACTGCTTTGCTTGAGGACACTGAGGAGGAACAGTGTTGTTGTTTTTTCAGGTGACCTCACAGGACAGGCTAGGTTTGGCTAGGTTTATTGTAGCGCATCCATCATTCATCAGGCCTAAGTTTCCAGCAGGTGCTTCCACTACCACAACCCACGGGGCTGCCTGACAGGTGCGCTGTAAAGGTGTTTTTTAGTGTGTTGAAACTGAGCAGCCTGCAGAAGTTCCAACTCTCCTGTGTTCACACTTGCATTTATTTTCCTCCCTTTGTGAAATTATTTATTATTATTCCCGTATGTCATTTTATTTACCTGATTATCTCTCCTCTTTGTTAAATTATTCATTTTCCCCCTTTATTTAAGCAGTTATTCTCCTGCTGTGTTGTTTTTCCTCACATTGCAGTGGCTGGAAGGCCTACCCAGCACCTGTTTGCCCGTTGTTGCAGGTGTGTGTGTGCCAACACAATGTATGTGACAGATGTGATGAAAACAGTTTGGATTTAGATCAAATTTATATCATAAACTTTACAACCTAAGAACATACACGTGGTGCTAAAATGTTGACTTAAAAGGAACATGAAAACGACAAAGATGTTGATGTTTGTGTGTTGAACGTTTGCATGTGAAGGCCTGTGTGTATGTGTGTTCTTCCCAGTTTTGCTGATGTCTGTGTGCATGTCCTCCTCCCTCAGGGACGAACAGACTGTCATTCTGCTCCCTCCTGTGGTGTTTCAGCCTCTAGAAAAAAGTGTGAAAGGTCCCGTGGTGAAGCCCCATGTCTTATGCAATGGTCGGCCCACTGGAGGTCAGCCGCGTGAGCATCCTGTCGGGAAAAATCCCACAGACATGGCAGCTTTACTCTCTGTTTCACTGTGTTTTTCCTCCCGTTTGTTGGAAGAGGATGAGACTGGTATTGACATTTTGTGTGCAGGTTTTTAGCATTGAGAGAGAAAGGCTCACGATGTCGTGGATCTCCTGGCCAGTTATGTACAGTACATACAGTAAACAAAGTTGTGTATTGGGTGGATTGTGGTTATGTTGTTCATTTTTTATGTCCATTGTATAGATACAGAATACCTGTATCTTGTTTACAAATTTATTCTTTTGCAACTGGTTATCAAAGAAGCTTTCTGTTTTATAAAACGCGTCAAGCAACCACAACCTATATGGCGTCAGATCACAGTCTAGACCTGTGTTTACACACCTGATGCGTGGTAGTATAGTGTGTCAAAAATGACTGAGTGTGGGGTTTCCCCAATTCACCTCACTTCTACAGTGTTTACAGCTTAGGTCTGGTATTTGTGAATGTTGCTGATTGTAACAATGTTTGTAAGAAGAGGTGTACTGTCATAATAGAGGCAAAAGCAGAAAAAATTAAGTTAAAAATGGCAGGCGGGAAAATGAGGAATGTTCATACATGTTTATTGTCAATTGTTTGTCAGTCTGGACTGAATAGGTCAGTGGAAAAAACGTGTTTTCCAACAAGCCCACGGAAGAGTGGAGCTGCCACTCATGCAGACCTCTGCTAAATGCCGAACACACATTTGCCAACGTCAACCACAGATTATGTACAGTTTTAAAAGTTTTTGAGCATCCTCACATTTCCATGGTTTTCTTTTGCCTCCAAGGTGCTGTCACTAGGTGCCGACGTGCTTCCAGAGTACAAACTCCAGGCCCCCCGTATCCATAAGTGGACCATTCTGCACTACAGCCCCTTCAAGGCAGTGTGGGACTGGGTGATCCTCCTACTGGTGATCTACACGGCCATCTTCACACCCTACTCTGCCGCCTTTCTCCTCAATGACCAGGAAGACATGATGATGCCCAACTGTATCTACTACTGCAGCCCACTCAACGTGGTGGACCTCATCGTGGACATCATGTTTGTCGTTGACATTGTCATCAACTTTCGCACAACCTACGTCAATGCAAATGATGAGGTGGTCAGCCAGCCTGGTCGCATCGCCGTGCACTACTTCAAAGGCTGGTTCCTCATTGACATGGTAGCAGCCATCCCCTTTGACCTGCTGATATACCGCTCTGGAGAGGAGGTGAGTACTCAGGATTAGCAGCAAACACCAAAAACGGTCATTTCCCAACAACACACTGCAGTGAATACTTCCTCAACCAGGAAGAATTGCCATTGTTAGTTGAAAATGACCTTCAGATTGAAGGTTTCCAAATTTTACCATAAAAAACATGTGTAATTGCTTGATATCCTTGCTATCAATGTAATAACTTTTAATCTGCTCTGCTCGATAAATAGGCCTTTTATAAATATAACCATTGATATCCAATGTAAGAAATAGTCCACATTAGACTAGCTGATGATAACTTATCCAGTAATGTCAAGTAGAGTTTACGCAGCGCTTATATAACAGGGTTCCGTACAATGATAAATTACCTCCCTCCTTTTTACACAAAACCCTTATTGGTAACTACGATGGCATGTTTGTTTGTTACTCATTCATTCTACTCCCATACATGTCCTTCATAGGAACTTGACAAAAGCAACGCACTGTAATAACTGTACACATACAGTCAGACTCACAGAGGTGATTCCTGGCAACACACAGGTCCTGTACCTGGTTACTATGACTCAACACATTTAACAGGAACGGTAATTGTGGGAAAAAAAACTAAAGAGAACATTTAAGAAAATTTAAAAGAGACAAATTAATTGAACTTTGTGCAGAAACAGTACAAGGCAACATGAGAGAACTACGTCCTACTTCACAGATGGAAAAAAAATCAATGTGTAACCCAGAAAATGTTCTACTTCACAGAATATCAAAACCTCTATTAATGTACTCCTCTAATTTTACTGTATTTTCAGAATTGAAGGTCTACATTTCAATCTGCATGTATATCAGCAACTGACTGTGGTGCTTAGTTTTGCGTTTAATAGCTAGTGATTCAGAAGTTTAAAAAACCTAATCCGGTTACATGACACGTGAATAGTTTCTTGACCTTTTACTAAACTGCTGCGTGCTCTGTATACGCTGTCCATTTTGCTAACTACTCCTCCCTCCGTTGCCATGTCTCACCATCCAGACCACCACTCTGATAGGCCTGCTGAAGACAGCACGGCTACTGCGTCTGGTGCGCGTGGCCCGCAAGCTGGACCGCTACTCGGAATACGGTGCAGCAGTACTTTTCCTGCTCATGTGCACCTTTGCACTCATCGCCCACTGGCTGGCCTGCATCTGGTATGCAATTGGCAACGTGGAGCGAAATGCCTCATCACGCATCGGCTGGCTGGACTCTCTGGGCGAGCAGCTGGGGAAGCCCTACAACGACACAGTGCGTGGATCCGGACCCTCCATTAAGGACAAATATGTTACAGCGCTTTACTTCACCTTCAGCAGTCTGACCAGCGTGGGCTTTGGCAACGTGTCACCAAACACCAACTCGGAGAAAATCTTCTCCATCTGCGTCATGCTCATTGGCTGTAAGTGGCCCTATGTGGTGGCCCAGGTTGTCCACTCTAGTTTATCACCAAACACATTTTTATTGCATTATCTAGGTTATAAATACGCCTAGCTGCTTCACATGCGCAACTTTGCAAGTAGTACAGTTGCTATGGGTTTAATTTAATTGCTGAAAAATAATGAAGCATTTTACTGTTTTCTGTCACTGCTGTTAAAACCAGCAGTCACTCTGGGTATCTGTCTCGTACTACACTCCAGGATGAGTTTTTGTAGTATTTACCGCGCTGATAAAAACTGCACTCGGCTCATGTAGTAAAATGTGCAGCAGTTAGCAGAGAACAGAATGGTGGTGCAACAGAATCGTAACACAATTCACAGCAGTTAAAATGTTTGGCTTGATTCATCTGCATGCTGTCTGCCCATGTGCCGTGTCGCCTCCTGCTGAGTGAGAAATTAGCACCAAACAAATAAGGCTGTATTCACCCATACTGTTCTTGGGTAAATATCAGTCTTCTGGGCTGGGTGTGTGACTAACTGCCAGCAGTGTCTGGCTGCGACATCCACACTAAATTTTATGCAACAGAGAAGATCCACGATAAAGCTGTCGGTGAAGTAACCACCACCTCGCTGGCTGCTCCCTCTGTGTGATTGTCTCTCCATGACCCCCCCCATCTAAGGCCATCCCCACGACCCCCTCTCTTCAGGTCCCTCCGCCTGACCTCCTCTCTGTGTCCTCTTCTCTTGCACTCGTCCACAGCCCTGATGTATGCCAGCATCTTTGGGAACGTGTCAGCCATCATTCAGCGCCTTTACTCGGGCACAGCCCGCTACCACACCCAGATGCTGAGGGTGCGAGAGTTCATCCGCTTCCACCAGATCCCCAACCCCCTGCGGCAGCGTCTGGAGGAGTACTTCCAGCACGCTTGGTCCTACACCAATGGCATCGACATGAACGCGGTCAGAACTGGGATGCATTCACGGGGGCTTCCAGAGGGTCTTTGTTTGGGATGATAACTGGACTCTTTAAAATGTCGAACAACACAGCCGTAAAAGCTGGAAAGAAATGTTCAAACCACCAATGAGCGTTTTTCTTCTTCCCTCTGTTGTGTTGCAATGAGCCTTGTGTTTCTGCTTGTGCAAAATGTTCAGCGTGAAATCATTTGTTCATTGAATATTTTTTAATAAACCTGTACCATCTTGCTAAACTTCACTAACTGCTTTTTAATGACAACACAGCCTACAGGGTGGAAACTGTCAATTGCAAGGGAGGAGGCCATTATGTCAGGGAGCATAGCAGCAGAAGAGTTTAATGAGATGGGAGGACTGTGACAATCTGTGTCTGACAGTCCATTTCACCCTAAGTTTTCACAGATGATTAAAATGAAGGTGATTCATCTTTTCTGCTCATCAAATCCAAAACACAGAGAGTTTGTGGACCTGCAGGCCTGCGGACACCTCTTTAGGAACTGCCTTTTGAGATGGTGCTCCCCCTGGTGTTGATATCTTGATGTCTGCAAATAGACACACCGCAGTCTCAGCTTTACCCCTCCCCCCTTTTCTTTTCCATGCTGTCCAGGTATTGAAAGGCTTTCCCGAGTGCCTGCAGGCAGATATCTGCCTGCATCTGAACCGCACCCTGCTGCAGAACTGCAAGGCCTTCAAGGGCTCTACCAAAGGCTGTCTGCGTGCCTTGGCCATGAGGTTCAAGACCACCCATGCCCCACCTGGCGACACCCTGGTGCATGCCGGCGATGTCATCACTGCTCTCTACTTCATCTCACGTGGCTCCATTGAGATTCTGCGTGATGATGTCGTGGTGGCCATTCTGGGTAACTGCCTGCTACTGTGTTGTGTGACCTCCTCTCTAGGCTTCAGAAATCCCAGTACATACGCTCTACATGCATATACAGCTCCTCCATTGCAATAATTACATGGGAATTCAGCTAAAGATGTATGCGGTGAATGTGTCTGAGATCACCGTGGACTGGACACACTGACACTGCATGGCAGCTATAGTGGGACAATGCAAAAGGGCTCCCATTTGAGTTACGAAGTGCCCCCTGGTGCAAGATGAAATGTGGGGAATCCTTGTTTCAGTGTAGAAAACAGTCATACGGAAACCATGCTCTACTAGTGTGCAAGTTTGTAGCTGAGAACCTGCAGTACCATCTACTGGAAGTTGTGTTGTTTTGCAGCGCTCAACAGGGAAACCCTCTACACCATCACTAAATCGAGCATTTTCATTTTGGCATGTAGCAGAAAACAAGTTATATCATTTAAAAACTTCCTTAAACAATAAATAGATCTTTGTATACATTTTCAGTCAGTTGTAAATATTGATAATTCTCAATTCTAAGACAGCTTGATTGTGGTCCAGTGGTGTGTGTAGGTCTAGTCTCTGCAATTCAGGTCGGTGCCTCTCCCGTCCCCGTGCAGGGAAGAACGACATCTTCGGCGAACCCATCAACCTGTACGCACGGCCAGGGAAGTCTAATGCAGATGTGCGGGCGCTGACCTACTGCGACCTCCACAAGATCCACCGCGAGGATATGTTGGAGGTTCTGGACATGTACCCGGAGTTCTCTGATCACTTTTGGAGCAACCTGGAGATCACCTTCAACTTGCGAGATGTCAGTACTAGCCTTTTATTAACCAACTCGATGTATTTATAATCTACAGCCCAGTCTATGACCTTTTTTAAAATTTATTTTAATTTTTTTAATTTTATGAATACTAGGTGATTGAGAAAGAGCTGAACAGTACCATATGAACATGTAGTATATGGAGCATTTGTAGGATTAAGAAAACTGAGTTACTTTGCAAATTGCTTGGCTCCGTGTTTGTGTAATACTTAGTAACTGAGCAGCACATTTACGAAACTGTTCAATTCTTTTTGAATGGCCTTTATTAGCTTCTCATGTAACTTCATTTTTTACAAGAGCAGCCAGATTTTGCCATGTACTGTATACAGGCCTTGCCACACGTGTCTTTAATAATCTTTGCTCTCTTTGCTCTGTCCCCTGCAGACTAATATGATTCCTGGGTCTGCTAGCAGCGATGACTCAGATGGCGGCAGCTTCAACCGCCTGCGCCGTCGAAAACTCTCCTTCCGTCGCAGAACTGAGAGAGGTACAACACCATTCAGGACTGTTTTGCTCCATACCGAGATGCCCTTTGGAGGTGGTCACGCTGGTACGTCATGGCCCACATGAACTTGGTACATTTGGGTCGTGTCTGCAGATGCAGAAGATGCCGGGGAGATACGACAGTCCCAGAGGAACACGCGGCGGGTCCGACGGCGGACAGCCGGCAGCCAGATCGAGGAACACAGTGCTGAATGGGACGGCCCTCGAAGCTCTGTCTCCACCCCCTCTCACTCCAGCAGTGATGAGGGGGAGGAGTCCATCCACTCTTGCCCTGTCTCCCCCCCAGCACTCCTGGAACTTTCTCAGGCCCAGGCAGCACACATGACCTTCAGCGACACTCCAGATGGGGATGGTGACCCCCAGACTGGCAACACTTGTAATGCACTGTCAGGTAGGCCTTATATTCTCCTTCATCCTGCTCACCACATAACAAACACCAAGAGGTCCAGTGTAGGGCCCACTGCGCCTCACTTACACTCCTCAAGTCGGTGTTTTTATTGCTAGCAGATGTGCTAATTTTGTTCACAGTCCACAATAGAGTATTTTTATCTGACTATATTAGGACGCCATCTGCTCACCTCTAACGTCATGATCCAAAAAAGAAAGGTAAGGTTTAACAGTATGATTACATCAGTTTCTAAAGCCATCAACTCCATCCAGTTTCATATTTGGTCAGGAACTCATGTGCAGAAATTGTTAGCTTACAAAATATGATAATAAAAATCTGAGGAAAAAAGATATTTAAACCTTTTTACATCACTTATGTGACATGTACAAAGGTAGTGCAGTGATGTACACACCTTTCACGTGCTTGGAGTGGGTACAACCGAGCCCCCCATGTTGGATCCCTGGTTCTCCCATCCAGGAGCCCTTTCTGGGGTTTCGAATATCTTCAGCTTCTGGGGCGAGAGCCGCGGGCGCCAGTACCAGGAGTTGCCCAGCCGCAGCCTGCCTTCCCCGCCCCCGCTCAGTGTCCCGCTGCACAGCATCACCCACAGGCAACGCAGTGAGCTGGAGAACCGGCTGGACCTGCTGCAGAAACAGCTACACAGGTGGCATCTGCCTTCCTATGAGCAGGGCATTCGCCCCTAGGTTTCATCATTCATGCCATCAGTTGGTCTCAATCAAGCCTGGTCAGTGGGATCTCTTTAAAAACGATCTCCCTTGTCTGGTGTCTTCAGTAGAGGGTTGTGCCTGAGGTTTCCTTGCTGGGGTTTTCTCAATAAGGTGTCTTTAGAAAAATGTTTCCAGGAGACATTAATCACTGAGATTCCTAACCCTACACTGTTGTGCCCTTAATTTTAGCTACTAGTTGATGCTATTCTTGTTTTATGACATATGTGTGTAGCCTACATGGGGTCACAAGCTGAGGCTTTGCCTAACACCACTTCACAATGGTATTTGCAGGCTGGAGACACGGATGTCAGCTGACATCAGTGCCATCATGCAGCTGCTGCAGAAACAAATGGTCTTAGTGCCCCCAGCATACAGTATGGTAACCACCCCCCCACAGCCCTCTGTCTACTCACAGCCTGGGGCCCCGTTGCTAAAGCCTCTCTCCTCGGTGGAGCCTGACACGTTGGCCACATTTTCACAGGTACTTGCGTTGGTGCTTGTCTGGCATGGCCGTTGAGCGTTTTTGGGAAGAAAGCCTTTACTGTTATTAAAGATGTCCTTGTGGGCTCTACCACAGTAGGTGTTGATATGCAGAAGTACAGACATCCCAGATTTCCAACTGCAACCTGACAGTGGCATCACACACTGAGCTTTTCAGCCATGTCAGAAATACAGGAGCTCTGTTGTTTGGATTTCAGCGGACTGTCAGTGGTGTCGGGCTTGTTGTTTGGGTGTCTTTGTTGGTCCATTATTTGGTTTTCTGCACCCCTCCATGCCCACCCCAGACTAATAATATTATGCTTGGTTTCTCTGCCCAGATGCTGGATTCCCAAACCTTCAACAATCTCCCTTCCACATCTCATGAGTCCTGTATGACTCTGCTAATGAGCCCTTCTGATGGACCTCCCTTGGGCTTCTCCAGCCCCCCCGCAGTGACCGTCCCAGACCCTGAATCCCACCGGCGGCTCTCACTGCCAGAACAGCCTGCGAACGTGGACTCAGGGACCCCACAGAGACACGGCTCAGACCCTGGAAGCTAAATTCTGCAGCTGCTCTTTTCAGTCTTGAGTCTTGCTGGGTCTCTGCACATCAGCAGGCATCTGCAGCATTCCTATAGGGAAGGGGGTCCAGTGGCTGTTGGAAGGAAGAACACAAGAAATGTCTCACTCCCATCTGCTGGGAGGTTCTCAGTATGACTGGGAAACGCACCACCTCTTCAGGTGGACCTGTCCAACTGCTGGGACCTCTGAATCTCCCAATCAAGCCTCAGTGACAGTACAAAGCGACATAATCTTAGTGCAGGCTTAACGCTTGCTGCACGTCTTGGCAGTTCGGGGCACGGTCCTCTGCTGTAACTGAGGGCCTGCTGTGAACCTTCTAGGTTGTCTGTAGACATTTCCCTTTACTGCTGTATGGAGAATATATAAGTAGCCATTATGTCTTGCACTGATATTTCAGATACTATATCTTCATGTCTCTGGCGCTTCCGAACCCGATTGATGGACTAGAGTGTTAGCTGGCCTAACACCTGTGGGCCGTGTGCTGTAGCCTGGGCGTGCAGAACCGAGGAGCAGTCAGATACGGCACCACTGGGTTCCTGGGAAACCACAGTGTGCCGAGTCGCTCCTCGAGAGGGGCTAAAGCCATGAATTCCTGACGCTAATAAACATATCAAACTCGTTCTGCAAACCAGGTGCAGACCTTGGAGAGCATGCATACGCTAGCAAGAGATGACGGCACGGTCTTCAGTGTGTTGCTTTCGTATGGAAAGGGTTTGTAAACCTGCCCACCCTCATCTCCACGCTCACCAAAGGATGACCTCCTCACCAACTTGTGGAAGGGACTCAGAAGTGGCTCAGCATGTCTGGGCCATTCTGGCAACACCTCAATGTGTGTAACAGGGGTTTCACAGTTCTGTTTTGTCTGCACACACAGCACAAAGCCTTTTGCTTCATAAAAATCATTTAAGAGTTAATGGTACAATCCTTTGTTAGACTTACACCGCATTTTTGGCTTTTTGAAAGGACACAAAGTGTTGAACTTTCATTTGTGTTGATTTATCTTGTTTTGTGTAATTTCATGTACACATGTGGCTTTTCCCTGTGGCGGCATGTTGCGAGACTGTGTCTAGGGGCATTACATATTTTGTAAGAGAAACAGGTACATTAACCCTCCAGTCGAGTAATTTACTACAAGTAATAATTTAAATGTTATAATTGCAAATAGTTTTCGTAGCCATATGAGCTGAGCAGAGCATTTCTGAACTAACTGTAGACCATTATAAACACTAGCTTTACTAAATATGATAAATGAGACAAGGATGTATTCTGGAAGCTTAAAAAAAAATCCCACATGAAAAGTATCACATAAATCCCAAAAAATATGTGCTACTCTCATAATCTGCTGCTCCATTGCTATTTTCTTCGCTTTAAGAACCATGCTTAGAGAAGCCAAGAAGAGCTGAGATTGATGACTAAATGGACTCGGTATTATTATAGCCTTATTTTTATAATATCGAGCTATACTCACTGGCCACTTTATTAGGTATGCTTAAATAACAAAAGATTCTAATCTATTTTGCTCCCAGCACATCATGAACTTAGCCAGTGTTCTTGCTCAGTGTTGGACTGACAGCTTAACACAGATTCTGCAGATTTTTTAACGGCACATTCATTCTGCTAACATCCCAACCTTCTACCAAAGATGGTCTAGTGGCTTGAGAGGTGAGGACTGTAGAAGCCGATGGGGGTAAAGTTACGGTGTGCTGTTGTGTTTGTAGAACCATCCTGACATTCTGTGTGACTGTGACATGGCACATTGTCCTGCTGGAAGCCTCAGTTTGAGAAAGACCAGACTGACCATGAAAGGATGGATGCACCTAGTCAGTATCAGTGGTACATTGTTTATCTGGTGTTCAAATGATGCTGCAACAGTACCAAAAAATATAAAAAAAGTTTTTAAAAATCCTAGAATCTCCCACCCTAATGTAGCAAGCCCAGGTGAACGATAGTGTACTCATTGACTGATGATTCATGCTTGATGTTTAATGCCATAGTGTTCATGAATTCATCGTAAGAGCTCTGAAGGTACAGGATCATGACACTCAGTTCAGGTGATGCTGAAAAGGACACTTTGCAGAGACATGGGAGTTTGTCAAATGTGTAATATTCTCTCCTCCCAGAATAGCCCTGTGTTTACATTTAGATGTCGGCATTTACCTTGTTCCTTCCTTTAGACCCGCGTTTAATTCCTCTAAACTTTCCACGCAAACCTTTACTCCTTCATCATCATACATTTTCCCTCCTTGTGTTTATACATCTGCAGTGGGGTAAACTAATAAATACATGGTGCCGCTTGCCGCAGTAATAAATCACTGGATTGATGTTTACCAAAAGAGGATGTTAAATGAAACAAAGAGATGACTAGTAATTATAAAGTAACAGTGCAGGAAACAACCTTAATGGTAATTTACAGCCCTTTACACCAAAACAACCATGTTACTGACCAGGTGTACCTTATGAAGTCACTGGTGAGTTCATACATTAAATGACCATATTAATTTTTGCACATTCCTAAAAAATGATCAGAATAATGCTTTATAGCTTTATATCAGCTGTTGCAGATGTCTTCAAAAATGGTCAGAAATGTTACTTCTCTCAAATCGTTGGTTTGGGAAAACAGTATGAGGTTATGTTAGGTACCTTCACTCCAGGGGAATAAAGCTGTCCTGCGCCTGAGGCAGCTTCACTCCAGTGCTGCCAGTCATCTGTCCCTGTTCTTGTTTGGCCAGTGACCACTGTGCTTGGCCTCCACTTTCTCAGGCTGAACCTGTTCCACTGAACTTCACAGGTGCGCACAGACAGGTAAGCCTGTACACACAGGTGGTGTCTGAGTTTCACTTTGTAAATACAGTCAGTCCTAGTATAGTGATGATGACAATAATTCAGACCTGCAATATGCATTTTTGCATTTTGTGTTTAATTTTTGTTCTACTGTATTACAGTTAACTGACATCCCATCAAGGGTGCAGTTTCTTTCTGCTGTGACCCTGACCTGGATAAAGTGGTTCATGAGAATGAATGGATGTATTAGAGTAAAACATGGCCTCTGAAACTGATAAGAGTGGGAAGAAGTGTTGTGGTGGTCAAAGGGTTGGTGAGGATCAAAAAAGATGGCCCATAACACTAGAGCACATGTTGGATGTTTCTTTTTGAAAGAAACCAAAGAACAAAGTGTCACAAAGTGCATATTTTTCCTTATCTTTTCGTGTGCTTTATAATTCATTTGTAATAGATTATGTTTCTGGTAGGCTTTGCACTGTCTTCATGTTTAGTTTTAAGAGCACAATGTGTCTGCAAGTGATGATCACTGTATTTCATGGCCTCTTTCCCACTGAAACTATTATTCTTGTTACAATAATTATGATAATGTGATGTTTCACAGGAACACAACTACTGCATTATAACAGAACTGACTGTGGAAGAAACAATAGTACGAGGGACCTCTTGTTCACTTAAACATACACTCTTTATAGTCATGCATGTTCTGCTGGGGGTTACACACCAGGACCATGGAATTTATCTCTGGAGGAACGCGAATTAAATGATGTAGGGATAACTCAAGGCTCTTTACAGATTATGCTCACCAAATCAGGTGAGACCTATAATCACCCTAATCTTGTCTAAACGCACATATTAGGAATGTGAGCCATGGTGGAAAGCCTTCCAGCACCAGAATGAAATTGCTTGAAGCCACACCTGTAGGCCTGATGGAGGGCAATGTAATTCAGCAGTTAGCGCCAAATGAAAAGAAATTTCATTTCATTATTACAATTGCTAAAAATCACTTCAGTAAAAAACATATTCAAAACGAATGGGTATCCTCTGGAGTGCTGGGATATACTACCTTTTTGGAGGGTGCAGAAGAAGGACCCACTGTAAATTAGTTCTCATAACCCACTGGTCCAAGGGTTTGTCCTCAAACCAGTGCCACACTGTTGCCTGGGCCTGCCACCTACCTCTGTACTGATACAAGCACTGTTCTGAGATTATATCTAATATTAAGTCCACTGCAGAAAGGATTTTACCTCTTTTTCTCATGGGGCATATGAATTAGGATTGTAAATGCATCGTCCAAAGTCATAAGGGACTGAGTGACTTGTGTTTGAACAGCCAGAAAAAGTCACCTGGATGCAGTTCTGGGCTTCAAGCAAGGATCCTTGGTTTCAAGCGAATCCTGACACACTGGACCTTTACACTTCACTCTGGAGCTTTCAGCTGGAGATGGAGCGTGGCACCGTCTCGTAGCGACGAGCGCAATTTTGACACGGAGTGGAATGTCCACAAGCACGCTGCTCACATTTAAAGTCGTCCTCTCTCTGCCAGAGGTGCATTGCAGATTTTCATCTTCTGAAGGGGGGAAATTTGCACTCTTTCTTCCCTGTACATATTCTAAAAAAAGAATGTGTAAATGAATCAATCTTGGCACTCATATAGCCGGTACTATGCAGAAAGTGTCATTTGTTTGGCATGCTTCACAATACAAACTGTAGAAATGTCTCTTCGGTTAACTTCCATCATATTTACAATAACAGCAGTAATCATAGTGACATGGGGGAAAATAATGTAATGAGAACAACAAAGACTTTTTTTGCATGGCATGCTAGAGCTTTCCTGGAATGGGACACTTTTGCAATAGCACTGAATGATGGTAGTTTTACTATTAGGAGACCCCTGTGGACAAGAACAGGTACTGGGTTTTAGGCAGCCCACTGGTTAGACACAGCACTTGCTGGGTTGTCTCAGTCCAACTCACCTGGTTTCAGCTCAGTCACTCATGTAGAGTTATGGTGTGTTGGTCATTCTCCTTCATTATGCATATGTATTTTTACCCCCCCCCAGCTTCCAGTAGATTCAAATATAACCCATCACAGAGGCTGTTCTCTTTACCCACCATATTAGGCTGAAGTAACCCAGCGTGTGTTCTGTCCATTATTAATCCAGTCTCTTTCAGAGTGTACACTGAACCTGCTGGAAATGCATCTGTTTCTGTTGCCCTGTTCATATCAGAAATTTCAGAAAATGAACCAATAAAAAGTACGTTTTGCTCCATCAGTGGTAGTACGAATGGCTGACTGTAATTCGGGAGGGGGGGCAGATGTCTTACAATAAACCTTGGGAATGGGGGGGGTTGACATTTTAGTAAATGCTGCTCCTGGAAATTCATGCATAATGTGTGGAAGTAAACAGCACAGATTTATTGCAGACTTCTTGTGGACAACGATAAGGGATTAAGAAATTGTCTGGGAAATAATGTCCACCTAGTGTTGTTTGTCTGAGGGATACAACTTGAGACACACCCTCAGAAGAAAGAAAGGAAATAACGCGTCATAAAGTCCTACATCTGGCAAGACAGAGTGGAAGTGGCACAATGAGACCCTATAACATAACACAAATATTGTCAGTAAGGGAAAAGGTGTAGGTCCCTTAAGTGAATTATCAGATGACACAAGTACTGTATTTTCAAATCATACCTGTAAGTGATGAGCAGCCAGTGAAGAGACTGAAGAATTGAGTAGCTGCTGTGCTTTTGTGCTTCCAGATGACAGTGCATTGCAATAATATATCCTGCCAGCAACAGAAGAGTGTATTATTTTCCATGACATCAATAAAGAGTAAACACTTTAATGTGGAAACAATTAGTAATATGGAAATACTAGTAATACGAACATAGGCTATAGTAATATGGAAATATAAGTATTTAATATGTTAAGTGTAAAAGTCTGAAAGATGAATCTGCGGCAGAGACGAAGCTAAGGCTTCCAGAGGATTATGACGCAACTCCACTTTAGGTCCGTCAGGCAATAGAGGTAATGTGTTTCAGAAGCTAAATTTTCATTTTCAGTAGTGGGGGATGAAAAATTATAAATCAATCTGGACAATTAACATAACCCCCCCCAAGCAAATTCCCAATTTGATAAGTATGGTAACATTATCATATAATTTTGCCAAGTTGTCTTCTTGAGGGGGGGGGGTCGCGTTTGTTGCGCGCACTGAGGCACGGATCCGCTGCTCTGGAGTGACGTCATCAGGTCTATACAATATCGATGTATTGTTTTCTAAGAACATTTTTAAACTTATGCAAGTGTTAGGAGTGGTTTTATTACATATAACTGACCAGGAGTTGTTTTTTTAAGGCTTATATGCCTTATATGCTCCCGTCGAGCTCCTCGCGCTTCCCACCTCAGAGTCATCCTCGAGCGAGGTGTCTGTGGAAGAAAAGGTAGGAATCAAAGTTTGAGTTTTTAATGCTCTAGTTATTGATTTTTTCCTTTGTCAAAGTGTTTCAATGTTTGCTGGCTGGGTTCCTCACTACCGTTATAAATATTTGAACAAAACCGTACTACCTGTGATACGGATTTGCAAACTGTCGCCCTCGGACGTTATACTTTATATAGTGAGCGCCGCCATTGTTGCGTCGTCTTCTCTCTTTTGTACAAAATTCACCCCCAGCAGCCTGACATCTTCCAGAGTGAACGATGGAAGGAGGTGCAGAGATTTAAGGCTTTACCTGCGCAGATAGGGCAATCGGCCGCTGGATGGCACTACGGGTCTGTACAATGCAACATGCAAAACTGTTTTCTGTTCATTAATTTTTTACATTGTTATCTGAGACGTTATAAAATGTTTTTGGATTTAGCCTAAATTTGAAGTCTGAACACACATAAACGTGTGGCCTTTATATTTTTAATATTTTGTAGGTCTTAAAACTGCATGTTCAAAATATATACACAACACACCCATGTGCTCCTATTTCCTGTCCCCATCCTTAGTCATTTTACCGCTTTTACTGTATTTTTTCATTTTATTTCATTTTATTCTGTTGTTTGAGAGCACAGCAGTGTAGCCGATGCCTGTCAGCTCCTAAGCTGTAGGTTTGGATGTCGTTCAGTCTGTGTTCAGCTTGCGTGTTTTTCCTGGTGCTCGTGTGAGCTTCCTTTGGGCGCTCCCTTTCCCTCCCACAATCCAAAGATATGTTGTAGGTTGATTAGTGAATCTAAAGTACTTGCAGAGTGTGTGTGTGTGTCTAAGTGAATAAGCGTCTACCCTGTCTCACCCCTATGCATCTGGCATAACCTCCACACCAGTGCCACCCAGCATTGTACCACTGGTTACTGAAAATCAATTACTTCACGTTAATTGGCTAATTATCATCTGCCTTTATTTGTTGTATTTCCTTTACCAAGACATTCACTATTTTACAATGAATTATTCATTTACATAACACGGTATTTTAGCCATATGAATTCAGGGAAAGTCATCTACAGCAGGAGTTTGATTCAAACCAGAAACTTTTCGATTATGAAAACAATCATAACACGTACACCACCTGCTGGTCCAAAATAATTTACCCTTATTACCAAGTTATGGGATTTAAATTTGGTTTATTGCTTGGTTTGTGGCCTTTGATTACAGCCTAACTTAAATGCAATGGTGATAATAATGCGATAATGAAGTCTTTGTGACATTTTTGATGGTTTTGAGTCACTGCAGTCAGTGAAATTTGTAAAACTAGCACCTGTCCTAGAAATGTGGTCCTTAAAGGATTTTAAATCAGTTTTCCTTTTCATAATCAAGGGCACCAGGGGGGATGTAATGGTTAACGGACTATAGTAGTACCCTGCATGTTGTCTGTTCCGGTCCCACTCTGAGCAGAGGACCCAGGCTGTTACGACACCGCACTATTTGAGGTGGGTAAGGAACCCGCTTAAGCATCGCAGGCCGTATGGAGTCCTCCTCAACCCCACCCCCTGGTGGCCATGAGCAGTTTTTGTCCACCCATTGGTTAGACACATCCCGTAAAAGGAGCCGAAGCGGCTTATTGGCCGTTTCAGCTGTCCGTCAAGCTCCCGGGCGGACACTTTATTCTGCCAGGCAAGAAGGAAAAGGCGTAGCTCGGGAACGCGCAGCCCGCTAGCGAGTGTCGGAGTTGAGCGCGTCCCCGCAGCCTCTTCTCGGGACCCGTGGGGTGAGCGCGGCTCCGTCCGCTCGTTTGGCCCAGCCGTTGGCCTGCTGTGTGTGGGTGCGCGCGCGCGCACACGAGGGCCCCTCGCGTGGGTCGTCTTTGTCGTCGTCGTTGTTATTGTTGTTGTTGCTGTGCACTCAGTGCGCGGTACTTCACGGGAGCGCGCATCATCGTGCACACACGAAGGTCTGCGACAGAAATAGACGGAAAACTTGGTGAGTTCCGCGCGGCGCCTGGAGCGCGTGACACAGATTGCTGGACGCACAGTCAGTTACGTCTCCTACTCCGCGGTAAAAAGTGAAAGTTTCCAACTTCGGACGTGACGACCTGTCGGTTAGTTTTATTATGTCGCTCTAACTGTTTTCTGTTACTAAACTACTGAACGACTAAACGACTAAACTGTCGTTTTGGGGCCATTTGAGCTCCGACCCCCCATTGACTGCTTTTTATTGATGGTGATCGTTACCATTTATCTGTCATTTTGCCACCTTCCGTGCAGTTCGTGTGTGTTTGTGCGCCCGCGAGCGAGCAGTGTGTTTGTCAGTGTTGTAATCTGACCACAATTGAGTTTCTTCTGACTGTGTAACGACCGGTATTGATAAACAATACTATAAAGTTACAGTATCAGAATACTTTTTTAATAATACATCGACAATCTAGTTGCCCAGCTATTGTACATTAATTTTTTAAAAATATGTTTTGATTCTGTTGTAGTTCATGTGTAGTTCACATTGTATTATTTATTTCTTTATGCTGCAGTGCTTTGTATACAAATTTTTGGCGCCTCCAGTCCTTATGTTTCTTAATCATAACTGGGGGGTAACAGGTAATGAGGTACTGCTGTGTTCAGGGCTGTCACCTTGTCATTTGACTGTTCTTAGCATCATTAAAGTTTGCAGCAAAATGAAGATTAATAATGATTAAAAATGAATATGACTGTTGAAAGAGATCTTCCCACAGTTAATGGGACCAGGATACAACAGAAGGGGTTAAAGATGATCATATTTATGCAGGTGACAGACTAATAACTGGATTGGGAGGGAGGAGATTATGCTTGTCCTAAAATGAGGCTGTCATGGCTCTTTTGGATTGAGCAGGATTACAGTGCTGTTGCCCAGCATGTCACTGCAGATGGAGTAAAGCTCTGCTGGGTGAGGGGGATAGGTTTTAGAATGAGGGTCAATCTGGATGTACCTAGGCGTTTGTCACCTGGGCAGCAGCAGACCGGAGGAACTGTAGGTGTGGTGACAGTCTGACACCTGACTGCAGTGAGCTGGGGATCTAGTCACTCATCTGGAAAAGGTCTCAAATAGAGACACAGGGTGGAGTTCTCCTGCTAAGGATCAGGCTGTAGTCATGCCTAGCCCCCTGTCATCCACAGTGTGTGTTGCTTGGCTGGTGGGGTGCTGATTGTGATCACAGCTGACAACATGGTATCCCCTTGCTGAATTTTTGTGTGTGTGTGTTCCTTTTGCATTGGCCTCTTTCTGTAGGCCTTTCTCAGCCATACGCATAGGCAGACAGCCGCCATTATTCATGTTGGAAAATGTATCCAGTGAGGATTTCTGCTTTTTTCTCGTTTAAAGTGCAAAATGAATTTTCCCAGAATGGCTGTTTCTGGCAGCTCCGTGCAGAAAAGTCATGAGGGAAATGGTCTTGCATGAATGTTGCTGGTTTCGATCCCACTGCTCCCAACGAGTCTTTGATTAAGCTACTTGTGCGGAATTAATAAATTCATTCATACTTTCATTGTCAGCAACCACATATCCTCATGTTGGGCCAGAAACTGGAAGCACAAGGTGCTTCTCAGTTTTATTTTATGCCCCCCCCCCGGTTTTTGGTTTTTATATAATCTCTGCTAAAGCATTTCAAGATTATGCATAAAAATGTTGTCAAAAAATATAAGCAATTATATTAGTTTTTCATGGGGTGAAATACCTACCTAATGTAGCTTCAATATTTCAAATATTGTCGTAATTAGCAACCAGTACAGGCAACATTGTAATATATTAACTCTGACGTCCCTTGTCTGGGTGCAGTTTCTTGGAAATGAATGCCAAATCTCATTAACATAACGAAACTTTTTTCCAAATAATTTTTTTTTCTGTCAGGTCCAGGTGTTGTATTTGATTTTGAATGTCACTAGAGTTTTGGAATGTACTTCTTTTCTTTTTTATAGTAATAGTTTAGATCAAAATGTTTTACTAAAATATGATCAGGTTTCCCACCACAGCTTTATCTCACTCTGTTTATTTACCTTGCCACAACGGTGGGAACTGCACTCTAATCCCCCTGTTGCTGTCCCCCTGGTGACCCCTTTCACATTTAAACCTCATTTACCAGTTTTTCCTACTTGTAACTGCTTTAGTTTTTTGTCTGTCATGAAGACCAGATACAGGAAGCAAGTGCCAACAAATAGGCATCGACTGTTGGTGTGCAAGTCTACTGCTGACTCACTCTAGGTCATCCCCTCTGTGATGAGCTTACACGCATACGCAGAGCTGGATGTCAGAGCCAGGAGGGCAGAAGGGCAGTTGACGCCATTATGTGATCTTTAGTTGTTATGACTAATTCAGCTTAAGCATAATTTTATGAGTCCTGTGAAAAACCAGTCTGTTATTGTCTCAGGTACAGGTTATTAACATCGAGAATTGAGTCTTTTTTTTAAAGTCCACGGCATTAAGGCACGGTTTGACCTGATTCTCATGGAACACTTTGGTACTATGTGTTGTATTGGTGGAATTATATTTATTACTATATTTTAGATATTAGACTTTTTTTTAGTTGATCAGTCAGAATCCTCTGATTTTTTTGCCTGGTTAAAAGTAATTTCAAAAGTTTCAGCTCCCTTTTAAAGTTCAGCAGTAAATTTAAAATCTATATCAAATACAATTTCCTCTGGAATCAGTATAGTCGTGGGATTTTTGCAAAGTTTGTGTTTTACAAGTTCCAGTGAATCTCTGACACAGAAAAATTTGGGTTTAATCATTTTTATAGGCTGTGTGGGATTACCTCCCCTGTCACATGACTACGGTTTACATAAGAAGGCTTCCTCTTTTAGATGCACATTTTACTTTGTTCCCCTTTTGCTCTTCTTCTCAGCTACCAAGGCCTCTCTTGGTGGTCAGACATATGTGGATGTCTTTCTCAGAAATGGTGGTGAGCAGACAACCTTCACACCACCCAACTGGAAGCCCTATTTTAGTCACTATGCGCCCCTTAAGGAAAGGGAGGATTGTAGGTAAATATATGGGTGGCCCTTAGATGAGGGTTGAGGGCACAGTAATTACTTTTTTGGCCAGAAAAGCAGAACAGTTGGGTGTAGGGTGGAAGTTGGGTTGTGAATGAGCCAATCCTCCAGAACCTTGGAGGCACTCTTTCTCCATCAGTCTGCAGGTTCCTGCTCAGTGGCCTGAGATGACCATCTCTCCAAGCTCCATGCTTACCCGGTTGTAGAAGCCCTCCAAGTCTTTTCTGCTTACTAGGCCCTCAGGATGGTTGCATTTGGATGCTTTTGGGAGTTTTGTTATGGCTGATACACTTTTACTCACAGACAGGACTTATCTAGTGTTCATTGGTCACCTCACCTTGAATGACTGTAAAGAAGTACACATACTTACTAGCACTTATAATGTAGCCTAATTCCCTTTTTGTGGCACAAATCATTTTCAGAAGTTCAAAAAAGGTGGGATCTTTATAAAAACATGAGCTAAATGGTTATGTAATAGTATTTGGATATGTGAGATGTAAAGAGCAGCAGAGCTGGAAATGTGGGAGGTGTACGGAGGTGGGGTGCAGATGCGCTTGTAAAGATGTTATAGATTGAGTTGCTGCATTATTTTGCTGTGACCCTAGAGGCTTGGGCCCAGATTGCGTGACAGGCTGGGGGAGGAGGGGGGTCCGCCAAGCTTGGATGGGACAGGACTGTGGGGGAGGTGGATGCATGAACTGCAGCTGTAATCCCCGACAGCACTGGCAGGGTTCCCAGGCCTTACTGTCAGTCCCACAGTCAGCAGAATGGTGCATCATCTCAGCAGCAAGGGAGGGAAGGGAAATAACGTGCGCAGACAGAGAGAGACGGAAGAATGTGGTATTGAGGGGGGTTGTGTTCAGTGTCAACAGTGGAATCAGTGCAAGTGTTTTGATTTTATTTGTAGCCCAGAACAACATTGCATAACATCACATAGCCTGATTACTGGTTTAATGATTTCCTTATCTTTTTTGTTTGTTTGTATAATTTTTATTTAATATTAATTTTATATACAGTTCTGTTCTACATGGGAACTATGAGGAGAGATGCTCAGAGAGTGTGTATATGCCTGTGGACAGCAGGGAGAGGAGGAACAAGATACTGTTGGCCAACCTGCTGACTGTGGTGTCGGAGGGCCTTGGCTCTTTGACCATGGAGACATTTTTTCTCCCAGTGCCGCGCCACTCCTGCCATGCACATTTGCTTGCATTTCTGCTAAAGCTGAGCTTGGCAGTTACATTTTCTCTGTTGGACATGTCAAATGCTGGGCTCTGAAGTGGCGGAACACTGACAACAGAAGCGTAAATCTGTATGGCATAATTTCCGCTCCTTTGACCCGGTCCACAGAGGTGTTCATCCACCACCAGTAAAAATTTCTTACCCAAAAGATTTCATGCCACTTAAGAGGCCCAAAGTGAACTGTGGGGTTTGTAGCACATCAGAGGCACTGGAACACAAGGGGAATGTTTGGTAAACTGCTGGGAAGAAACCCTGTTTGAGAAAGGAGACACTGTAGATGCTCTTTGTGACACACAGCCCGGAGGTTTTAAGGGAAAAATATAGATTTGTACCGCTTTAGTTAGCTTTGTATGGCGAGTCAGAAATCATCTTTTCCCTGGGCTTGTATGGGTTTCTTCCCACTGTCCGAAAACATGTTTTTGGTGAACTGGTGACTCTAAAGGTGCTGAAGGGGGGAAGTGTGTGTCACGTTGCACTGCTGTATGAATGGGTGAATGACTGTAGGGAGCTCAGTGTAGTTTATAAAGGTGTCAGCTATACTACAAATAGTATAAATACTAATTAACCATTGTAAGACGTGTTGCAGAAAAGCATCTGCTAAATGATTAAATGTCCTATGCTGCTCAGCTGTTTGGAGTCTTGCAAAATCCGAGCTTCTTGTAAATAAAGAAGAGATGCCTTGTAATTCAATGTAAGGGAGTTAAATTAGCCTCTTTGTGAAATCAAGTTGCTGTAACTCAAGTAGGTGTAACTCAGGATATGACTATATTAAAACAGTAAAGCTGTGAGTTTAAGATGCTTTTATACTTTTTGACTTAATGATAGATTTTAGTGGGACGGAAATGAGCCTGAAGTGAAACACTGTGCAGACAGATTCTGTAGCAGATGCTGTTTACTGTAAATGACAGGTTTTGTCCATGAGCTTGGCTTGGCCCTGTTTGGGGGGGGAGGTGCCTTGTCTCCGCGGGAGTGACGGGGTTATTCCAGACCCCTGGCTTTCCGTATCTCAACACACAGAATGCCGCTTCCCCCTCAGTATGTGTGTGCTTTCTGATTCACTGCACATGGGTGAAAAGGAACTGGAGAGCAGGCAAAACATTGCATCCAGACAGAAATGCATTACAATTGAATACACACATGCTGCACCCAAACAGATAACACTGCTCGAACAAACAGTTGCTGTACCTATGTTTCACATAGTTACAAAACCACCTACCCCTCTAACACAACCTCGAATGATGGGTGTACACAGACATGCTGCCTTGTCTCAAGCCTTTAGACAGCCATGTGGCAGGTCACACTCTTAAATGCCAGGACACACTCTCAGCTGGGGCACACTGAGTCATCTGTTTTAGTGTGCAACGTGGAACAGTACAGAATAGTGGTGCTACAGACACCTGCTGCTCGTGCTCCAGTCGGACTTTCTGTGCGAGCTCAGCCAGGGCCATGCCCCCTCTGGACTAAAGCTGTGTAGAGACTCTTCCAGATGGACCCCTGGTGACCATCATGGATTTTTTTATGTTTTTAGTCTGTTTTCTTATGGTCTGACAGCTCACATACAGTTCAGAGGTATTTGGGAATGCTGCAGGTACTGTTTCTCTCAACAGGTGTGTGTGTGACATTGAAAGGGGAACACAGGAATGGGGCTCTGCTGACTTACTTCTGTCTATGGTGTACAACAGATCCCACAGATCCCACCGTGCAGGACAGACACTTCTTGGGCATTCATACATTGTAGTGATAACACTAGTCAACACGTTTAAACCTTTTATCTTGTCACAGAATAAAAGTGAGTGAGTTGCACCCCCCCTTCTTCTTACTAAAATTGCATGAAGCAAATTCAAAAATAAAATCCCTACTGTTAGAAATCGAAAAAGAGTAAAAATACCATGTTTAATACCTTTTAAATATTATCTAAGCATGCCAAAAGCACATACTCATTTTCTTTTGTTAAATGGGTAAAATATAGGTATGATGTTAAAATGTGAAATATATTTTAAACATGCAGTTACGGGTCTTAAAAAAACTGTTTAAAAAGTGTTTAGTGTGGAACTGGATACTGGGATCTTTGCTGAGATCCAGCTAGTCTGCTAGCATGTTTGGTTACCATCATCCCATGTATCTTTTCTCCATGGCAGAAATGTTCTGATGTCTTTTTCCATGTTTCTAACTTATGGCACCCAAATTGGGTACAAAGAAATCCAAATCCAATACATTAAGTGGCATACCCCCCGTACCGTCATACTGTATGTATGTCCTCTGTTCCTAGACAGAGACTTGTAACTGTAAGATTGCCAGAACAAGAGGGGCCACCTCAGTTTTACTACATTTTAAGTCTAACACAAAACTTGAGGTGATGAAACCTTTTTTTTTCCCTGCAGTAAGCAAATCCAGTCACATATATGTTGCTTTGTTGCACTGTGTAATTTCAGGGAATTATCAAGAACTTGTGCTAAAGGAAGTGGACACAGACCTAAATGCAGGATGTCATTTCATTTTCAACTGCTTCTGTAAAGAGAAAATTGTATAAATGTGTAATCTTTTGAATACTGATTAGGAAAGGTCTCTCTGTGTGAAGTTATCAGCTATGCGAATTAATTACAAATGATAAGGAGGATGTGGAAACGAAGCACGTTGCAGTTCACTGTGTGAAGAAAGGCATAAACAACAAAAAGCAGAAGTGATGTAGATGGGGCGATAGCAGTGTTTTCTGCTGGGCGACAGAGCCATTCCCACAACCCAGACACACACCCATCCCACCATGGGCCCCTGGCTCATGTTCCCGCCTTCCTTTTGCCAAATTCAGTTTCTGCTAGACTGGGTACGCTGTCGTCAACCTCACCGCATTCTGGTTTCGGGTTCTGGTGCCCCCCCCCCCCAGTCATCCTGCCTGAGTCTCAACACGTGCCGACAGCTTCTCCTTGTGTATTTTGTAGGGCCATTTTTTCAATTAGCAGGTAGCACAGTGGCTAAGGGGCTTGAGCTTGTCGCTTGACAGCTGTTGGTTCAAGTCCAAGTAGACCTCTGCTGAGATGTAATCTGAATTACCCTCCAGACGTGGTTGGGCACATACTTCACCTGCATGCCTTCACAGTCCAGTGAATTGATTAACACACAGAGATAGATTTGAAGTGATGTGTATTCTAAGCCTTTTTACTTTTTATATTTGACATCTTCCAATTTCTTTCCAATGTTATTTGTGTAGCTACAGTCTAAATGAAGAGCAGAAGGGAACCATATTAAAATGTATCACAATGTTGCCGTTATTTTTAAAGATCTGAATGCTTCCAGAGATGCTGCTCTACACATATTCTGTTGTGCGTGTGTGTGGCTGGGGATTTGCATGGGTCTTTTCCCGTGTCCTGATTTCGCATGGATGTCTCTAGAAGCAATCCATCTTTTCCCAAACAGCCATCCATATGTGAACATTTCATAGCACAGCAGTGTTCTGGGTGATGTTAGTGGTACTGGCCATGGTGTGGACCCCTGCGCTTTCATTCTGAGGCTCATGTGCAGAACTTTTGATGAAAACATATAAACCCAAGAGAAGAAATGGCAATTGTATCCTTAAGAAAACATCTTAAGTAAAAATATGTATGGAATGTTATGCAGGGTTTGTAGTGTGGATTTGGATGATCCCATATATTAAGTGGGTTGCTATTGTTTTGTGGCATAGTGGCTTCTGGGTTATGGGTTCAAAAAGAGTTGCAACTCCAGTGCTTCCATTTTCATCCTACACTCCAGATATGTGTTTCTGGTGGACTGGTGGCCCTAAGTAGGTGTTAGAGCTGATATCCCATATATTCTGCTTCATACCCTACACTTTTGCGGTAGACTCTAGGCACAAAGGCTCCCTTGCTGGACAAACAGTTATTGATAATGGATGAATGCAGATTTATTATTATTATATTATTATTATTACTGCCATTATAGTTTGCACTTAAAGTGAGGTGGCATGAACATGATTTATTTGACAGCACAGCAGCCCTGATATGTAAGTGCTCTCTGTGTGAATGCTGTCTTGCTATGAGGCTCAGTGCAGAAGACACCGTTATGGAGAATGCTCCTAGGTGTCTCGTATTGTGTTTCCTTCCTCTTAGGTGACAGTTTGCAAAATTGGTCCTAAAGACCATCATAAAAATGTATAAGAAACATTGTTGTTTTTTTAGTTAAACTAATGCAGGTGTGTGAAAGAGAGCTGGGGTGGACCTGGGGAAAGGCTACGGTGATCCTGTCCATAATTAGAATTTCCACAAAAAAAGGGGGGCCCACAGATTGCCTGTTAGTGATGTCAGGTGTTCATAGGCAGCTTGGGCAGCAAAGATGTGCTAAAGTCTAGTTTGACAGGGAGGAGTGACAAAAAGTGACAGAAGGTTTTGTGACAGTTGGGACTCCGACACAGCAAGGCTGGACCGGATCCAAACCAGAGACTGGTTAAGGCACATAAACCAATGTTGAATGGCCAGTTGTGCCCTCCTGTTTGTCACATTCCTTTCATAGCTGAAGAGTACAAAGTGCAAAGTGCACGGAAGTCCAGAACACTTGAGTTGTAAATTTACAGGCGAAATTGTTTTTCCACTATAAGCACAAGTTAGCTTAATAACAAACAGAATAGAGGTGGAGAATTTGGCCAAATACTTTGTCCTTCAGATTCCCTTATATACAGATGTATTGCTGCTGTTTCACGAATGATGGCAGGGGAACGACTCTGCCCCCCCATGTCCAGTGTTGGACTCATCCCATGTTGTAGCTCCTGGCAGCAGGGCTGTTTGCTCCCTGGTGTGAAATGTTTCTCATCTTAGGGAGGTGAATCTCATGACATCCTATCAAACACTGGACTTCCCCCTCTGTTGAGTCATGTACACAACCAGTAAGATGAGCTCAGTTTGTATTGGTTTCATAGCCGACTGTCTACCTGTCAGTTCCAGCTGTTACCAGCTACAGTCCATGGTGTTTGTAGCTAATCATCTACAGAATGGGGACAATAACAGCCCACACCAGCAGGTCACCTGATCAGATGCCACTGCTTTGGATGACGCTGTGATTCAGTGGATCCACTCAGCTTTGAACCAGGATTGGTTCTTGTTAATGATTAAAAATACACTAACGGATTGTACCCCACGTTTTTTAATTCAACCTATTCAACGCTTATTTACATAGTGTTCATTCTCTTGTTCATGTGTCTTTGTGTCTTTTCATTCTTATATAGGTGTGTTCCGAGTGGGGTTTCATGCCAGGCAACCTCAGCAGTTAGAAATACAGGCCATTTTTGCTTTGCCACAGAGAAATGGAGGAATTTTTACACAATAGAGTAGCGAAGAAAATGCAAATAAAAATAAGTAATTGTCTTTGCACTAGTGCAATAAATATTACCTTCAAAAATCTGTAACTCCTTCATAACACAGGGTACAAGTCTACCAAATCAGGAAACATTCTTTCATTCTCACTATCGAGTTAAGTTTGAAAAGAATGTTCATATATGTGTGTGTGTGTTATATAATATATATTGGCTATCTTTTGTTTTTAGAATGCAGTGATAAGTAAGTTTCAGTCTGTGTTAAAAGATGGACTAGAGATGTGCCAACATGCACACTAATCTTTTGAGCCAGTTCCAGTCATGGTCATGGTAGATTAAGTAGTATAATAGTTGTGAAAAAGGCCTGTAATGTACCTGTTAACCTGAGGAGAGTACAGGTCCAGGGATGTGAGGGTGAACCTGTGGCCTCTAGCAGAGTTTGAATCTCTTATTTGTCAGTTATGTACCAACTGGTGAATTTGATACCATGTAATCTGTGGAAACACTTCTCAGCTTGCTGTTATGTGACATAAGCAAAATAAAATTGCTTCACAAATATCAGTTGAAGGTTATGAAGGAGGCAGCCTAAGCCCGCTGCAGAAAATTTGACAGGTTTCTTTTTGTGTTACTGATCTTGTAAAGCTGGAGAAATACGGATTAATTGAGAATTGTTGCCATAGCAACATTTTTTCCCCATTAAAAATGGAAAATGTTGTTATGCTTACTGTGTGATGTGAGGAAGAGCAACTCTGCGCTCTTCCCAGCCCCCATCCAGCAGCTCAGGACTCTGGTAAACTGATGAGCTCACCGGGTTGAGGCTTCTTGGACCAGGTCATGTGACCAAGTAAGTACAGCCCTGCATGTTTAAATAGAGGAGAAGGAGAGCAGCGGCAGCTGTATCTCCAGTGTAACAACAGAGCAGCTGAAGGGGTAATTGAGGACAGGCTGTCAGCTTTGTGCCACACAGGGTGAAGGGTAGTCTGTAAGAGACGGCCGTAACACCGTGAGCGCCAGTGTCCTGGACCGCCACGTCTGCCCTGTCCTCCACTTCTCCTCTCTGCTGGGTTGTTTCGCCAGTACAGGGCAGCAGGGTTGCTCTGTCTACTTCCTGGAGCATGTCGCCCTCTGAAATGTCTCTGTCCCCATTGGAAGTCCCACAGCCCATCCACAGGCCGAAACATTAGCCAGAACATGTTGTGCCCCACCCTCCAAGCCCTTCCTTGCAAGCTCTGGTACTGTGGAGGCCCCCTGCCAAGTCCACCCTAAAGCAGAGCTTCATCAGCTTAATATGTCTTGATCCAGATGGCCTCCAGGTCACTGTGGCCATACAACCTAGTTGGACCAGCTCAGACACCATGTTTGGGCCTAGAGCACCAGGGGGATCTGGCGCTGAACCCTGGCCTCTACACTCTGTGCTTTTAGTTATCCACAGTCTTCTGATTTAGGAGGACAAAGTTGTAAACACCTCAAAGTCACAGATTGCAGTCAGCAAACTATAGATGCATCACATTAGTTTGATCAGATGAGTGGAATGCCCTACACCCACAACAAGACAAGATCTGTATAACCTCTTTGGGTCTTGGAGCAAGGTGTTAAAAGTAGGGATTTGGTGACTATCCAGCTGTGCTGATAAACAAAAAAAAAGGCCACTATGTAGAGGACGGTAAAAATGAAGAAATGACAGATATGCAGCCGAGTGAAGGGGCTGGATGGTGGAGGGATTGTTAGGGTGAGAAGGTGACTTACAATGTTAGATTTGTATACTTAGGTGTTTATAATTGTTCATTTATACAGGTGGGTAATTTTAACTGGAGCAATTCAGGATAAGTACTTTGCTCAGCAGGAGTGTTTCAGATCTGTGTCCTTCCAGCGGATGGTGACTGCTCTCACAAAGTACAACACATGGAGCCTTAGAGAAGGCCATTGTGAACATCAAAGTGGTGTTGAGGCTTAAAACACTAAGAGATGATACTGAAGATGTGAGGGCAGACACGTGTCTCCGGTGAGCTGGGGTGCCTCCTGTGCACACACCTCTTTCAGGTTCCCCTGGCAAAGCTATTTATGGCACTTTGTAAACAAGAGCCAGACCAGGTTGTTGGTGTTCACTGCCAGCTACTTCATTCTTTTTTTAACCCCATACATCACACAAAATTCACGTAATAAACATAATAATAAGAAATACAAACATAATTATAAGAAATTTAAAAACAAAAATTTAAACACAAGCTTTATGTTGTTCATTATGAAGCTTAGACAGCAATAGAGCTGAAGGTTTAACATAGAGGTGCAGGATGATGGAAAGGCATTGCTTACAGTGAAGTTGTAGGATTGTCTACAGCTTGATTATCTTTTCTTTTCTTGTTGTACACTGTTTAAAAAAAACTTAAGGCCGTGCTTACTGTTCACGATCACTATCGGCACGTTGGGTGGTGCTTTGGAGTACAATTCGGATTTGTACACCAGCTGTATTTTTGGGAAAATCTAAATGCTAACCACACCTTAAAAACGTAGCGAGAGAGTTTGCCACTCGACAGTTTGTAAGTTGTGGACCATCTGTGCTTGTTTCAGTAAGTGTGCCCTTTCAGTTCAGCATATGTATAAAAGGTGAACTGGCAGCTGACTCCTGTGTCTTCCCCTTTTTAAACCCCACCTATCCAGGACAATGGATCTGAGTTTGAGCGACGCTTTGAGTGACACCTTGCCCCCTCAGTCAGAAAATCTGCTGCAGAAGGACTTCATCAATACCCTAGAAGCTCAGTCCTTTGAAGACAAAGTGGGGGAGACAGTGGGCAAGAGTGAATACCACCCTCTGCTCGACGTTGATGGAAATAGAGAGGGTGAGTAAAGATGCACACTGTGAGAAATGACTATTTGTGAACCATTGTGCAGCACAAAGTGACATGATTTATTCAACCAGGATTAAAAGGTGTGCTGGTAAGTCTTACTCATTAAATAATGAGATTACAATTTATGCTCTTGATAATCTCTTCAAGAACCTACACTAGGTCAGAGGGGAGGAGAAAGCACCCTTAATCACTCGCTTTCCGTCAGCTTGTGACTCTAAGTGCTCTTTAGCCAAGTAGGAAGTTAATCGGTCGGGTGACATTATTCCCTGTGGCTGCCTCCAATTACAGCCTAGTAGCCAGTAGCTGTCTGCGGTGAGGGTGGACTCTGCAGGGGACCTGCATGAGGGTAGCACCCTGCTTAAGGACACAATCTTGTTAATAAGTGCATTTTCAAGGTCAGGGGTCTGCTGTTGTACCCTCAAGTAAAGTTCTAAACCTGATTTGATCCAGCTGCATATATAGGCAAAACAAATGCAAATCGGTAGTTTCATCTCTGCTTTATGTCAGTGGCTTCCCCATGAATCTGTAGTTGTTGTTACTTCAGGACTCGGTGCCTAAAATAGAATTAAAAAAGTGCAGTGATAAGGGCCAGAAATGTGGAAAGATTCTTCAAAAAGATGGCAGTGCTCTGACTGTTAAAAGCGACTCATGTCAGGGATGAGTAGCTATTGAGTGGCAGCCAACTGAAGCACTGGGACAGGAGACGGAGGTGTGTTGTTCGCGTGCCGCTCCGCAACATACCTGCTGTTTTTCCTGCGTAATTCTATTAAGTAAAAGTACAAGTAATAAAGTATTCTGCGTAAAAAAAAAATTAATGTTTGTAAACAAAGTAACTTTAAGCAGATTAAGCAAGTTTGCACTAAGTGAACTAAGCGGATGTTGTGCAGAAGGGGCCAGATTTCAGTTGTATTCTGCTGCTGTGAATAGCTAAGTTGGGGGGGGGGCTGTGGTTGTGTTTTGCCAGTGCTGGCTGGGAAGCTAACAGTTGTTGCATCACCACATTTACAAGCCCTGTACCCTTATACACAGTGGTCTTTTAGTCTTGATGGCATCGTGCAGAGGTGTGTGTGTGTGTGTGTGTGTGTGTGTGTGTGTGTGTGTGTGTGTGTCCGTCCATTCATGTTATACACGGAATCATCTAGGTGATTTGTGCCTTTTGTTTTCTTTTTTCACCTTGGTTACCTAGTCCTCATCACCTAAGGTTTTTGATTTAATGACATTTCTCTGTGTGTTTTTCTTTGTATTTTTGTATATTTGTGTGTCGAGCTATATGAGTTTGAGATGTGCAGTCCCCCCCCCCCCCCAAGATAAAAATGGTTTATAAGTGTTTTTTCTTATTGAATCAGTGATAATGAGAAGCGGTACCTTTAGTCTTTGTCTCTTGGTATCGCAGAGAGGATCATTCCACAAGTAGAAGTATCTAAGTTTCAAAGTTCACCACTTCAGATAGCAAGCTCTTCTGACTGCCTGTTAAATGTTTGTGATTTTGTTAGTGTAATTTTTCAGGAGTTTCTGTAATCGTAGTTCTTGGTGTGATTCTTACATTAAAAGAATAACAGGTTTGAAGAAATAGTCAGATTTCACTATTGTGCCTTAACTTAAACTGGGTTATGTCCTTATTAAATCATCACTGATGTGCAGTTTCTTTGTGAAAAGAAGTGAAACTAGACTGACTGATTGTGGTCTTAGTGTTTGTGTAGCATGAATTTCTGCTGTTGACTGAACAAAAGAGGCACCTGGGGTGGATCTTTTCTGCGGTGCACCCCCAAACACAGTGTAGGGCCAAACAGCAGCACTGAAAGAGTGTGCAGACTCACCTGCTCCCTAAAACAGATGAACACGTTATTTAATTAAAGGGTCAGCAATCTGACTGTAGCACTCCAATACATTTAAACACAACTATTTACAGGTATACAGCAACAGTGCACTATGGGAGAAGCACTGATTGTTTTACAGCCCTGGCGCCCCCTTTCTGGCTGGCACCTGGGGCAAATCTCCTACCCTTTGTCTCCTTTCCACGGTCCAGCGCCCCATCGAGTGTCTGCATAGAACAAGGCACGCCTTACTTTGGTTAGTTTTGCAGCAGAGATTGTATCCGGATGGTTATTTATAGTCTTGATGTGGGATGCTGTAATCTCAGAAGCATTTCTCTGGATTTCATGGAATGCTGTTTCAAGGCCATAGAGGGTGGCTTCAATGACGTACAGTGTCTCCTCCCTGCAGCAGCTGAAAAATCATGCCACACTCCTTCTCCAGTGTGCTACTGATCTTGCATCCAACACAGCTTAGTGTTTAATAATCAACTTTACGATGATTTTCCTATTTATACAGCAGGGTGCTTTTACTGCTTCAATTCAGGGTAACTGGCAAAAGTGGGATTTGAACTGAGGACCTTCAAGATGACATCCCTATTTACATTATGCTGCCTGCTACCTCTGCAGCCTATATAGTGTTAGTCCCTCATATAACCCCTGCTATACAGTACCCCACCACCTGCATATCCTGTATATTTTTTATTATGTACAGTCCTTTAACTCAGGCCATACTATACTCCTGTTTTAAATCTTATGCTTTATAATATTCTCCTTTTCTGTACTCCGTGGTATGTTGTACCCCATTTCGTATCCCATCCCATACTAACTATCCTTACATGTGTAGCAATGCAAAGCAAGAAAAGAGAATATAAAACAATTACTGCAAGTGAAGTTAACAGCAGGAGCATCATTTGTGTCAGCATTAGCCTTCAGTCTGTAGCCTCCATATTTTAAAATTTGTCTTTATGTGCTGTAATAAGCATTTCGCTGTTGATTAATCTTTTATAGTTTTTCTCTTCAGATTATTGATTCTTGATTACAGCTCATAAGCATGTTGGTGTAGAGCAGCACTCTTACGAAATATACCGTGCCAGTGTGTCAGCATGTATTATCTTATGTCGCCAGTTTTTGATCATATATCAACAGGTAAGAGCTGTATAACTGACTGCCATGTTACTGTGTGTGAGAACTGAGTCCTCGGGGTGTGTAGTTGTTCAGCTTTGCCTGGGTTTCCAGGTAGTTGCATATGAAATAACCAGATGCTGTGTCACTGGTGCACTGTGACCTTGAAAGTGACCCTGGGTGAGGACTGACTTAACAATGAGGCTGTCGCGTGTCCTCATTATTTATCCTACTGCTGTCACTGCTGTTTGGCTGATTACTTCATCCGGAATGGCTTTTTACTATACCGCAACAGTGTGGTATCCTTCCTCGAGGACTGCGCAGCAGAGCCCTGATGGAATTGCATACAGGTTCCAGTTATGTGCTTTGTTTGTCTGTTTTACTCTGTGGCCTTTTTTCCATGGTCATTATTATCTAATTGTTCTGTGAATTCAGAGTTAGAACTAGAAATTTTTCTGATTTTTGTGATTTCCCCCCTGGCAATAATAGATAAGAATTATAAAAATGTGACATATATGTACTTGACAAAAGTATTTGTTTGCTCTTAGTCATGAGTAACAAAAGAGAGAGTAAATAAGAGCTGTGTGTACCTCTGTTGTACTCTAAATACTGCATACTCCCTCAAGGGGGCGCCATTATACATATTCTATTTCCTAAGGTTTGTTCTGAATTTTTGTACTAAAATATTCTCCACTTGAGGTGTGTTTTTAATTAAAGAAATCAAACTTTTAGTTTATTTTATTTGGGATCTTGGAAAGAAGGTGTCTGGGTGGAATGTGAAACCTGCACCACTAAAAATGATCCCAACCAATGGGGAGCTCATGTTGCAATAACAAGCCTGAAAAACCGGTGGGCCTGCTCGAGAGGAGGTAGTCCAGCAGCTCTAGCTGCTGTTTAGGGAGGGCCCCAGGGGGTGTGGGGTGAGTGGATACGAGCTGCCCATCCTCCTCCCAACATGTCTGGTTTGGTTCTAGTTACTGCTTTGGTTCTGTCTCCCTTTACCCTCTTATTGTGTCCTTGTCCTGTCCTCCTAGTAACAGACTGCAACGTGTCCTTCCTTGTCAAGCTGCCCCCGGGTCAGGCACGTCTGTCCTCTGAGGCTCTTGGTCCTCTTCTCTTTCTGATCCTCTGCCCTCACTTCCTTCTCCCGCCTCCATTCACCCTTCTTTGACCTCTTTGTGTCTTTTTTTTTCTTATCAGAACCCAGCTACTGGTTCTGATATGATGGGGATGTTTCCTTTCCTGTTGCACACACCACTTTAAATATCACTGTGCCTGTCTTGCGCTTTTTTGTTTAATGAAGGGCAAAACACCTGTCTGGGTTTTGCCTAGTAACTTCTCCAGGGTAATATCATTCTTTCTGAACACAGTTGATCCTTAACTTAGGAACTTTTGAGTAATAAACTTTTCACTGTTACAAACCTTTTCTTTTTTTATTAAGCATAAGTATTTAGCACTTCTTTTTTTAATATAGAACTAGCATGCCAATTCAGATTATGCACCAAAGGTTTGCCCGTGAGAGAGAGCACAACTATATTCCTAATTAATTATTAATGTGTTGCTAACATTTATTTATTTAGCAGATGCTTTTCTTGAAGGCAATACCAACTGGGAGTAAACAACCATGCACTTCACCAACAAACAGAGATACATATACAGACATGCAAATATTGAAGTACAGTGATTTAATCCAGTGCCAGTTTTGGCTGTTGTGTACTACACCAAGAGGCAAAAGCACTGACAGAAAAGGATGTTGCCTTTATCAAGGAATTCTTGTGCATGCTAGTTACTTTCGATGCACACTCCCCCCTGGGGTTGGTTCTCCGTCTCCTCAACATAACCAGCTTCTCTCCCTAGAACAAGGGTGTGGCAGCTGTGGCCATGCTTACACAAGCATTTGTTGATGGGGGGGGGGGGGGGTTT
>UFQX01000975.1:0-16804 GCA_900497675.1 Arapaima gigas
ATGTTCATTCACTGTATTTGGGTCCAGTGTGAGCTGACAGGCATCTGATGGAGGAGAAAAAAAGAGAAGAGTTTTTACCTTCAGTTCCTCCTCAGTTTTACCTTTTTTTACTCTCATATTAACTGTCACCAGAGGCAGTACCAACAAGTTACATTTTATGTGTTTGCTGGTTGTTACATAAATTTCTGGAAAAACTGCACTTTTTACAGTAATTTTGGACATTTGTACATGAATAAAAAAAGAATTGTGTGTGTGTGTGTGTGTGAGACTCACAGTGTAAAAACTATTCTCTGCTCCTGGGGTCTGGAGTGTGTAGGAGGTTTTCCCCTGTAAACAGATGAAGAGAAGCAGAGAGGTGAGTGGTGGGATTTACCTCTGGTCCTGTGTATATGTGTGTTTACTGTATGGTTTCATTTCTACTGTCATGGAGACGCTGATCAGAGGTTCACTGAACACACACTCACGTGGACTGGGCTTTGAGGCCTCCACAATGTGGACTTCTTTCACTGTGTACACAGACACACAGACGGGAGACGTGTGGATTCATCCACAACACACACTACAAAGTACAGTCGTGTGTATTTCTAAAGGGAGCAACTAGAAGCTTTATTGTAAATGCATGTTGTTTGTGTTCATTTCTCTCCACAGATAAGAAAGTGTCCATATAAACAATGGAATCACACAAAAGTATTTGTGCACAAACCTTTCTGGCAGATTTCTGTCAGTTTAGTCTTACAGGCTTCCTCCAGTTGAACCTTGAGGTGAGAAACAGCTTCCTTCACATCTCCAAAAGAGACGTGTCGGGTCACAGGGACGTCGGGCGAGTCCACAGGTCCGGGAGGGACACGGAGAGATGGAAAACTCTACACACACAGATAGAACCAGTGAAAGCAGCATCTCCAACNCTGTCAGTTTAGTCTTAAGGACCTCCTCCAGTTGAACCTTGAGGTGAGAAACAGCTTCCTTCAAAACTCCAAAAGAGCCGTGTCGGGTCACAGGGACGTCAGGCGAGTCCACAGGTCCAGGAGGGACACGGAGAGACGAGAAACTCTACACACACAGATAGAACCAGTGAAAGCAGCATCTACAACTCACATCCTTCAACTGGATCACCAAAGCAGTGTTGTTACCTGCAGGAAATGGATGTGATCCTCTGTGTGTGAAATGTGCTCCAGCTCAGAGTGTCTCCTCCTCAGCTCAGCAATCTCCTGCTCCAGTCGCTGCAGGAGACCCTCAGCCCGACTCACCGCAGCCTTCTCCTGAGCTCTGATCAGGTCTTTCAGCTCAGAGCGCCTCTTCTCGATGGAGCGGATCATCTGAGCGAAGATGCTGTCAGTGTCCTCCACTGCTGCTTGTGCAGAGCGCTGTTAGAGACACACAGAGAGGAGGGCAGTACATCTGAACTGCTCCTTTCACTCAGCTCTTACTGGGAGCCCAGACAGCCTGTTGCCCACAGTGTGACTGGAAAGGAAAGTGGTGATGATGTCATGCTTTTCCAGATACTCCCCCAAAAAAGCATATATATGTCCAATGTACTGGAAGTAATTCGAAGATAAANCTTACTGGGAGCCCAGACAGCCTGTTGCCCACAGTGTGACTGGAAAGGAAAGTGGTGATGATGTCATGCTTTTCCAGATACTCCCCCAAAAAAGCATATATATGTCCAATGTACTGGAAGTAATTCGAAGATAAACTCTCAGGAAAAGGTCATAACAACAAGAACGTTCCCATCTTCTAAAATAGCCAGTGCTGGTTGGGGGCCAGTACTCAGCAGCGTCCACAACTTCTGCATGATGCTCTTTGTCTTATGTAATGGCACTTCCTATAATCCCCCGGTGCTCTTTTTTGCTCCCTGTTGACCGGATTCTCTTTCTCTGAACTTGCATGTTCTTTGGGTATTTCCTCCTATAGGCCAACGCTATGCTGTTCAGATGAAGTTTGAATGTCTGTGTGAGTGTCTATGTTTTGCTAAGAAATGATCTGGCATTCTGACCAGGGTGTGTCTTATTTCACTGCTATGCTTCTGAGATAAAACTTTTATGACTCAGCAGGGTTTTTCTGCTCTGCTCCATCCAGCCCAATCACTTGGACACAGGTTTCAACTTTCACGTACTTAAAGCAAAACTCGGGAAGACCAGAGCTACACACTGTCACGGCCACTGTGGGATCATCTCCGGGTGTGAGAGCAGCACAGAGGTAAGAAAGGTCTGTCGAGGAACACGGCTTTTCATAAAATATTTCACTATGTGCGCCTTTCGAACCTGAGAAAAACCTGACGGTTGTTCACGATAACCGGCTCGCATCTTCCACCTTTTTATTTTTACAGTCATGCATTTCCACAAAGTCGTGGNCCAGTCTGACTGTTTGTTCACGATAACCGGCTCGCATCTTCCACCTTTTTATTTTTACAGTCAAGCATTTCCACAAAGTTGTGGTCAAGGACCTGAAATCTGCATTTTTACCTTTGGTCAACTCAGCTGGTCTCACTTTTTCCACTAAACACGTCCTGCTAAAGTCTAAAGTGATTCTGTTGCAAAGATGCATCTCCTGGGCCGCAAAAAAATCCACATGTACAGCAACTGTTTTGTTTTACCGCTTGCTTACCTGCACAGGGTTTGGTGTCTAGAACGTCGACTATGGGAAACACGGTCGCCAACTCAAACACGCACGTCGCCAACGCCTCTGGAAGGCCCGTCCGCATCTACTACAGCGTGGACAAGATGCGGCTGGAGGAGATGGTGATCCAAGAGGGCTCCGAAATTGGCATCTCGACGNAGATGCGGCTGGAGGAGATGGTGATCGAAGAGGGCTCCGAAATTGGAATCTCGACGGACGGAATATCGGCAGCGTTGTCCTCGGGACTCAAGCTCATTTTCAAGCGAGACTCCAGGATCCGCTTCGTTCGCATCCCGGTCGGCGACTTCATCAAGATCTCAGGAGAAGGAAATCTCTACGTCTCCGTGTTCGTGGAGAGCGACAGCAACCCAGAAAAGTGTCTGGACGCCATCTCCATCAACTTCCACATCCCCAGCGACCGCTCCTTCATCGTGACCCCAAACCACGGCATCCGCTTCCAAAAGTACGGCGCCAGCATTTGGGAGGATGAATATGGCAACAGGTATCGGTGAGGGACGTGACGACTAAGCAAAGGTGTCATTTAAAAAAAAAAAAACACATGAATGTTAAATAAACATGTTGTTAGTCAGAACTCCCAGGATTAGGATTGTCACCAATGTTCTAATAAAACTTAAATCTTTCAGATGATCTCTGGCTGAAGGTTTTGCATGTTTCGTTGTCAAGAACCACACACACACACACACACACACACACACGCTCTCTGCGGGCAAATAGGAATTTCCAGTTCACTTGAAACACCCATCTTTGCACTGTGGAAGGAAACCCAGGGTGGGGGCGCGGCTCCTGAGTGAGATTCAAACCTGTGTCCAGACCCGCACTGCAGGAACTGTCAGGAACCGACTCTGAAGCCACTAAAAGCAACTAAAAAGCCTAAAATATTTTTTTTTGTTTTTCAGTCAGTGTAGTTTTCACATGAACCTGGCTGTCAAGTTAATGTTGCTGTACTTGTTTAACTGTATGTTTATTTTTGTAGTAATGTGTATATTTACTTATTTGTTTATTGAATGATTATTGCCTTGAATCGGGCAGGGACCCCCCACCCCCCCTATCTGTTGTTTCTGGAAAGTTTCCTTAAAGTTAGAGGCATTTGTTTTCATTGCTTTTATTTATTACTGCCATGTAGTTTATATCTTTATGTATTTTATCGAAAGTTTATGGATCAGTTTTAGTCACACTTGGCGGTTTTAGGTATTTATTGAAGTGCTCTATTTGGTCGTTTTTAATAAAGTCACAAAAGAATGGAGGGATTATACCTCGTCGGCGACTTCATGTCCATTCTGACCCAGAAGAAAGAAGTCAAAGCTGTCGTGCTTCTGCTGGGTCTCGCATACCTCTCAGAACACGTCCTTATGTCAGCTGTGCATCGCAGGCATGTAAAAGACCGGCTGCGTGTCGGTGGTTCAGCGGCGGACTTCTTGCTGGGTTCCACCACAGCAGGGAATTTGTGTTCTCCTGACACTCAAATGGGGGCTATAGCTTGACTGGCAACAACTCGTGGTGAACAAGCTACTTAGAACAGCTGTGGTTTCTGTGGCACAATCAGCCCGTTCAGCTGTTAACCAGAAGGTTGGTAGGTGAAGCCCACCCAGCAGTGTGTGTGTGTGTGTGTTCGTGTGTGTGTGTGTGTGTTTTCACTGAACCACAGACAAGTCTTGGGCCTGCCTTAAACTCAAGTTTTGTGAACCCCAGAAACCCTCACAGGCTTTATCCTGAACCTGGCTGACCAGAAAAACACACGTCTTCCTTCCCAGAAATGGCTTCCTGTCTTTGTTGGCTGTGTGTGTGACCACAACTTCGAGTAGCAGAGGTTCATCTAAAGGTTGCTGGTTCAGCAGTTGACTCCTGCCTGCCTTCCTATGTGAGCGATCACTCTTCGGTTCTTGACCAGCACAGCATGACCTCTGTCTCCTGTTTTCTTGCCTGCTCAGCACGTGGCTCCTCCGCCATCAACTCGTAACCCTATTTTTCCGTCGGCGTCTCTGGTGTGCAAGCAGACGGCCATGAGAACAACCCGAATCGCGGCGGTCGTGTTTTTCTCTCTGCGCTGGGAAACCTCTCTCCTGAGATCCAGCATCAATAAGTTGGTAGTTTCCAAAACACCTACTGAACTGCCCAAGAAAGGCATCGCTGGGACTGGACCCCAAAAGGTTCCCTTGCACCCAACACTCAGCTGAAACTATGCCTACGACCTAGTGGGCGACAAGACGAATCGATTTGAAGGATCATGGCTGGGAAACAAGCACCACTGAGCAGCTGTGGTCTCTGTGGCACAGTTGGCCAGTGTGTTTGGCTGTTAACCGGAAGGTTGGTGGCTTGAGGCCACCCAGGGGCGTTTCTGCTTCCCGTCCCATTCTTGAAAGACATTTTAATCACATGTATATTTCACTGCATACATTAAATTCTGCTTCTTATTTCCCATCATCAGCCGAAAAAAGAACTTTTCTAGGACGTCTAGGACGACAGCACAGCTGTTAAAAAAAAGAAAAAGTAATGCTGCTGGTTTCCATGACAACGATGGCAACAACATGGTGGCCAAAGGTTTTCCTGGCAGCGAAGCTGTGGCTCCACTTGCTGTGTCAGGTAGGCCGGTCTCCCTGTGTTGTATGTGCTCGATAGATCACCTAGGAACAGGAATTTGTCGTTACGCTTTACAGACAAAAACGCCGAAAGCTGATCGGCTCAAAAACTATTACATGATTAAATTTTATCGTACTTTTACTTTCCAAAACTGGGGCTGTGAAAACAATTTGAGAGGCAGGACTTCCAGCTGCCAGTAAGGACTGAGAAAATTGACAGCAATATACAACATGCTGTACATTTTTATCCTTTGGTATATTTCAAACAAGCAGCTAACTATCACTTTTACTATTTATTTGTTGTTTCCCGGCAACATCTCCACTGCTCCAGTCTAGACCTCCAAAGCTCATCTTTACACAGCAATAAGAATAGGCGAAGCCCGGATTTCTGACCGGACAGCAGATCGGTACCTGAAAAAGAGCAGCAGCATCTGTAAGTGGAAAGGAAAGAGGAACAGGGGTAATACTACTTGGTACCTATATTTTGGTTGCTAAGGTCCCAGGGTTGCTAGTCGGGAAACGGTTAACTAGCCTACTGACTAACATGGACTTGCGGCCCTTCCAGTTCCCATTACTCAGCGTAGCTGATGTTTCCTTGGAATTGTTTTGCTAGCTGGAGGTTCACCAACAGATCAAAGAGCTGGTTTACTTAGCGCCTGAAGTTTTGCTCCATTTGGACACCGTGAACCTGATATTTTTGAGCGAGTGAAGTTTCTTCTCAGTAGAGGGGAATAAGTTAGTTGATGGCTGGTCCTTTAGCCAAGTTATTTTAGCAAAATGTCACATTTTGCACTGGGTGAAATGTGTAAACTGGTGCAGGTTCACCGTAACTCAGAGTCGCTGGATTGCAGGTGTCCTGGGAAAAGGTGAGGACCCCTACCCCTCCCCCGCTGCCATGAACAACAAAGTAAAAATGCTCGACGTGCTGTTTGAGGAACAGAAGTGCGCGTACGGGAGCGGCGAGTGGGTGCGTGGGCGTGTGCTGCTGCAGGCGTCCCATTTGACAAGCATAAGAGCTCTGAAGGTGTTCACCGGAGGATGTGAGCTGGTGAGCTGGAGACGGTCCTGGCTCCGACCCCTTGCCAAGCAAGAGCAGGATGAAGTTCAGTTCTACAGTGACACTCAGACTCTCCTCGCAGCTGCAGGTGCACCCTGTTTGGTAGCCTAGTCCTTCCAATCGACGTAACAGATGCGTTGCCACTGACCTGCTTTGTAAATTGAAAAAATGTGCAGAAGTAAATGTTTAGTGTTGGGTAAAATGGCTGCTGATGGGTAAGAAGAATGAATAAAAACATAATTCGAGAGAATTTTTCCAGGTCAGGTGGGTTAAATACAGTTCAGAAAAAAGGTGCACAATAAAGTGGTAACACTGTATAAACACCATCCAGTGTCTATCCAATTCGGAAATGTCAGTTGTGACATTACCTGGAAGCACAAGGTGAAAAATGGGGTAAAACTCAGACAAGTCGGCAACGCTTCTCTTTAAACCAGCATGCCTGTGGTGGCTCACGACAGGTAATTTAGTTGGTTTGGTTTATATGGATTACTTTTGTTGGGGGTACATGTGTATAGACCTCCCACATGGTTGACCGCTTGGTTTGCTCTCTCTCTCTCTCTCTCTCTGGCCTTGAGGTAGATGGCGAGCAGGACGTCTCACTTGAGGCAGGAAAGTACGAATATCTGTTCCAGTTTGCACTTCCTTGCTGGTAAGTGGCTTTGAAATGATGCTGCTGTGGAATTAGTCCACAGTTTTATCCAAACCTGTCTGTGTTTATATGCATTAGCGATTTATGCTAATCTCCTGCCTAAACAACGCGGCACAATAGCGGAAATTGTTCCAAGCAACCCCTGGGTGGATTTTACTACTGTGGGTACCTGTTTTTGTGCGAACATACAGAGCTTAAATTCTATAGGGGTCACTCTGTGACGGTCACGCTGGTCAGGTTCACTCCACATCGTCATAATAACCGGTGCTGCTTCACGTCTTTCAGGCCTCTCCCGCCGTCTTTTTCGGGGAAATACGGTAGTATTCACTACTGGGTGAGAGCCGTTTTGCAGAGGGCAGCGAATCCCGATCTGGTGGTGTGGAAGGAATTCCCAGTCGTTCACAACATCGACATCAATGCCCCAGCTTTGCTGGTGAGTTTCCATTGCTGAAATTCGGAAGAAGGGACCCGGCGTGACATTGTCGTGTTGTTGTCCACGTGTGGAAGACCAGCAGTTTTCCAGCTCTTGCCACTGTTAGACAAGCAAAAATGACACAGATTAGACTCATATTCCAGTGACTGTTCTTTCCTGTGGGAACTAATAGGAAGCAGGTGACGGGACCACCTCACTCTGGCTCTGTTTGTCTGTTACAGTGTCCCGTTTCAGCGCACAGCGAGAAGTGGGTTCGGCGCTCGGTTTTCTGCGAACAGCTGGTTTCTTTGAGAGTCTGTATTAGCAGAGCAGGCTACTGCAGCGGTAATTCCTTCTCTCCTTCGTGTGCGTAGCAGGAGCCGCGGAGAAAATGATACGAGGGGTTTCAAGGCTGTCGTTCAAGCGCACGTGTAACCTGCCGGATCTCTTATGTAGGAGAGACGATCCCGATCTGCGCCAAGTTTGAAAACTTTTCCTCGTGCCTCGTGGTGCCGAAGGCGTGTATTTACCAGACTCAGACGTTCCTTGCTAAAGGCAAAAGCAAGACATACAGGCAGGAGGTCGCCAGTGTGAGGGGGATTGCCATCCCTCCCTTCAGGGCTCAGAGGTGGAACCCAAACGTGCTGAAGGTCCCGTCCGTCGCTGCCTCCATCCTCAACTCCTCCATCATCCGCGTGGAATATTCCTTGGTTGTAAGTGCTGAAGTGAGATGATTTGTTTTTCTACTTCCCAATGCATCTCTGTACCTCAAGAACTGCTCTGTTGGATTTTGTTCAGTTTCAAGTAACTCTTTGGACGTGAAATCACTGCGGTCTTCTCACTCGAAAACTGCTGGTTTCGTGATTCTGCCAAAATGCACTGAATTTGCTTTGAACATTTGGAGGCTCATTTTTGGACAAATCAAAGGTGGCGTCACAACTCAGGGAATCCATGTTTATTCAGTAACGTTTCCTTGCGATTTCACACAACTTCACTGTGTTCTGTGTCTTGTCCAGACATCGCTTGAAATTCCAGAGGCGAATTTGGCCGTAGATCTTCCGATAGTGATCGGCACCATACCTCTGGATCAGTCTGTGTATGGCACCAGCTCTGGTGTGAGTAGCCGGTACGGTGTGGATCTGAGCCCACTCACACTGCTGCTGCCCCAGCCACTCAAAGGTAAGTCCAAAGACATATGTTTCAGGTTAATTGGTCACTTATACCCTACCGCTCATCCTGTCTATCCGGCCACTACAAGCATACTTAATATGTTACACAGCTATGTATACCAAATGTATTCTGTGAGAGCAGAGGAGGCCACGGGGGTGGAACAGAGGTGCAGGGCAGCAGGTCTTCCACTCAAGCAAAGGCTTTATTTGCAAAGCAAAACCAGCAAAAATAGGGGGCAAAGTCACCTTTTGGTGGAAACCAAAAAAAGCTATCAGCTGGCTTTAACAGCCACCTGGGGGGTAGTTTCTGGAGCCCTGATGCACCCAGCCAGCATCGCCAGTGGCCACGTCCCCTGACCATTTATTCCCCTCATTTGTACCTCGTCTTGAAACTCTGCTTCAGCTACCAAATGTTCAGCCAACCTAAAGAATATTTAACTATTGTTCAGTGAAACACCACCAAATGAGAAGGAACCGACGGCGTGATGGTGAAAAAGCTGAGCCGTTCGGTCACGTGGGCCTCGTACATGCAGCATCACCTCATGTTCCTGTCGATTCCCAGCCCCTCCCACCTATGAGGAGATTCGGTCCAGACTGGGAACTGAGCTGCACACTGGAGGCCAACCAGAAGAACCTCAGCCAGACTTCAGCGGTCGGCTCTTTTCTTACATCGAGGGGATGAGGTTTCAGCCTCCGCCACGGTTCTCCGATGTTGTCTGCCGCACGCAAACATCGAAACTCGGCCCAGGAGCACTGAGCCGGACCACCGCTGTCCTTTCGAGTAGCCAGGATGGACAAACCTGCTGTGATTGTGCTTAGTTTTGGAAACACGTACTGCATATATCGCATCCGAGAAATATCATGGGCACAGCATGCAGCAGCTCACGTTGGACGTTTTGGGTGGATCTCTCTGTGATTCCAGTTATGCGCCTTAAATATTTGCTGTTTGTTTTGTTTTTCATTTTTATTATTGTTGTTGCTTCTTAAGCCTCTGAGGATGTGACTCCTGCAGAAAGGAGGCCCAGCTACTTTCACAATATTACTGTTAACTATTATTAACTATTAACATTATTAACATTATTAACATGAACAGTTATTAATATTAACTGTCAGATGCAGCGTTGCAGCGGTTCGTAGCCTTTCTCAGGACGTGAGGTAGGGAACACCCACCCCTCTCAGCATAACGCCTCAGTCTGTTTATTAATAACTCCCCACTTTGCAGATCTTCCACCATACTGGAGAAGAAAAGTCCAGTACTTCTGACTGTGGGTCGTCCTTCCTGGGAGGTCAGGGTGGTTCTGAGGACTCCAGTTCCCTCTGGTTTACAAGGTCAAGTTCTTGCGTCCACCTGAACACCTGCTGGGGGGTTCCCAGGAGCAGTGGTGCAGTCACCAAAGAGTCGGTCTGAGGGAGGTTTTGGTACGGCTGTCTAACACTGTGTGAATACTGCTCTGTTACTGACGTAGTGCAGGCTCTGACAGTAGTAATCTCCTGCATCTTCAGCCTGGATTCCAGTGATGGTCAAAGTGAAGTCAGACCCAGATCCGCTGCCACTGAACCGATCTGGGATTCTGGACTGACGGTAGCTTGCTGAGTAGATGAGGAGCTTAGGAGTTTCTCCAGGTTTCTGCAAGTACCAGGTTAAGCACTGGTAACTCCACGATCCACCATAGTAACATCCACCGTGCACAGCAGAACTGGTTCTACAGTTCATAGTGACTGTCTCTCCTGGAAGAACTGTCACCACCGGACTCTGAGTCAGAATGATCTGACCACGGGATTCTGAAATCAAACAAAGCAACGCTGTGATAAGATGTTCAGTGAAGAAATCCACTAGTGAAAAATGTTACGTTAATTTCAATTTGCCAAATAATTCATCAAGTACCTCATGTTTACATGGAGAACTGTTCAGGAGACGTTTATAGAGAGTATTTTTGAAGTATTTCCATTCACACTGACCTTGAATGAAGATGAGGGTCCAGATGAAGACTGTGATGGAACCCATAGCTGCTGGAGGCTGTTTCGGCATGAATGACGGCTGCCGAAGCGTAAAACTCTGAGGACTATAAACACTCCCAGAGCACTGAGGCACATCCCACCAATGCAAAGGGGGTCTCCATGCAAATACACACGCCGCACAGTCACACACGGCAGTGGGTCGAACACAACCTCATTCTTCACAGCTTTGTGAAGATCAGTGCCTGTAAAACAGATGTGTTGTTTGAACATGAAGCTCGCTATGATCTCAAAGGCCAACATTGCTCACAATCCAGGTTATTGCTGATGTCTCTTCATTCTGCCTGGCGGTTCATCACTGTGCAGATTTAGCCTGCAAAGGACTGACATCCTGGTGTCCTCCTACCGCCTGTCCTCCTGATCCCCACAACCCTTCGCTAAGACGAGCATGTATCAGCGTTTCTCTCCAAGCGTCTTCCTCGTGTTTTCCTCGACTGTTACTGCACTGTAATAACTTAATAATAATATGACTGCAATACCGAGGCATACAAATCAAGTGTACAGGTAGTTTTACCTGGATAAATAAGTGCAACCATCCCAGTGGGCAACTTCACGAGCTGATCTGGCTGTTTAAACATGGAGCGGACAAATCTGAATTTTGGGTCACCAAGGCCAAGTAGTATCTGAGCTACAAGATCTCTGCTGTCGATCTGTTCATCCAGGGTAAAATTGTGTATGTGACTATTGAACAGCAGCCTGAGACCAATGGATGATGAACCTTCCAGGGCAGTAAGGATTTGTGAGCATTTTTCTTACTGTATTAGTAGTTCATCCATCCATCCATCCATTCCATCCAACCACCATTATCATTAACCACTTAAACCCCCTGGATGGATCAGCCCCCTCAGCATCCTCTACCCTCTTCTCTGGATGATGACCAAAGGTCCAACTTGAAAGCCCACCAAGCTGCAGGTTTCCAATCTAACCTTGTTAAAAAGTTGGTCCTTGCATCCCTCTACCATCTGTGAGGAAGGACAGGGGCCAACGGGGATGAGATTCCACTCCTGATCTAAACGGGTCACGTAGACTGTGTGATGTTGTGATGAAGTCATCTTAGATAGCATTTTAAACAAACGCAACATGTGGCTAGTTGAGGGCCAGAAATGACCACATCTGCACGTCAGAGGCCAAGATCACCACTTTCCCAAAATCGAACTGGGCGGACTGGAGAGTGGCACATGGTCGAGAGCTGCCCCACCCCACGGCTTCACCCCCTCGCACAAGATCAGAAATAACGGACATGAAATGTGCATTTGGACGACGGACGAGCAAATCCTCTAGTTTTCCATAATCAAACCCACTTCAGTACAGATCCTCTACCCCAACTGTCTGTTCTGTTTCCAGGATCTGGTCTTCCGCACCTCTGTCGTCTCCCCGCGATCCAGTCTCACCCGGCTGTCCCCCCGCTAACATGCTTTCTGTTTGCCGCCGGTGGGAGCGTTAATGATGCGACCCCCCGCGGGAGCCCCCTCTCCTGACACATATACAACTTCACTTCCACAGCCTGGATTGTTGTTCTGATGCAGCTGAGCAACCAAACAAAAACACATTTTTTGAAAAACTTTTTTAAAAAGATTAGAAAAGAAAAACAAAATCTTAAATGTTAACAAATAACCTCTTATTGCTGTAAAAAGAGCCCTTCAGTTAAGACTCAAAGTTCGAAATATAGGCACGTAAGAAGGGGGTAAAATGAACCTCTAAAACTCTCATTTCTCTACCAGTAAAACACCTGTCATCTTAGACATGTCATTGATTCCGTTTACACTGGTGTTTTAGTGCTGTTTACACAGTGATACTTTGTTCTGCTGGAGAAAGGCTGTGTCAGCTGTAGGGGGTTCCAGGTGCAGCAAGCATACCATGTGGCTGAGGGGGGTTTTGGTACGGCTCTCTAACACTGTGTATGTCGGACCGCTGTGTGCGCTCTGACAATAGTAAACTCCTGCGTCTTGTGCCTGGACTCCACCGATGGTCAGAGTGAAGTCAGACCTGGATCCACTGCCAATGAACCGAGAGGGAATCCCATCGTGATGAGAAGTAGCATCATAAATGAGGAGTTTCGGAGCTTCTCCGGGTTTCTGTAGGTACCAGGCTAAATAGTGATTATGGTTATAGGTATAAACAGCAGTGCTGGTTTTACAGCTCATTTTCACTGTTTCTCCTGGAACAGCTTTTACTGTGGGAGTCTGAGTCACGGTGATGTCGCCGTGGGACTCTAAAATAGGGAAGAAGAAAAGACGGGAAAAAAAGTTTCACACGTGACAACGTCCACAGTTTTCCTTCACAATCTATCTGCACTCTGCAACACTGAACGCAGTAAGGACAACATTAAGCTTTTTGCATTTTTATTTAGATTTGTTGGAAGCTACCTTGAAAGCAGAAGGTCACGGCAAAGATGATCACGGCGAAGCTCATTGTCGCTGCGAGTTGTGCCGTCGTGAAGGACGGCTGTCGGACGTCAGGTGTGAAACGCAGCACTTTAAACACTCCCAGAGCACCGATGCATGTGCTGCCCACGCAAAGTACCTCCTCTGTGCAAATCATCTTCATGGCTGACGTTGGACGGAGATCCTGTCCTTCTTGGTCACGTGAAGCACTGGCCGGCTGAGCGACACGCACGGCTGCGGAGAACGTTTAATAATAAAAGTAGATGTTGTTTATATACGTAAAGAAATAGGTAGAAATTCCCGTTTTCCCCATGGGTTTCTGGCCCCGTGTATAAAGAAGAAAGAGACAGATAAACGGGGACCGAGCTTCACTCGCAGGCCTCCGTGGGAAAAGGGCATCGATGCCAACGCTGAGCTGGTGAGCTGACCAGAAGGTTGAGGGTTCGCTGGTCTGAAAACACTGATCCTCTTGCTAAGATACTGACCAGCATTCAGATGGATTTACAGACCACATGATTTTATACAGAAAAATTAAATTATTGATTTATTTATTTTCATGTTTTCACTGTGGGCACCTTTATAATGTTTAGTCGCAGCCAAAAACCCACTCAGTCATGACGTGGGCCGAATAAACACGTCGCGAACCGCGGGCCGCGTGGTTCACACGCCGTGACCGTGCGTTCATTTCTGTGCTCCGCGGCGCCCTCTCGTGGGGACATTTATGAACTGCAGAGGACGGCTCAGTTAACGTCCCTGATGCAAAAACGGTTATAAACACCGAAGACGGGGGTTAAAACTGCGGGTTTTAGCAGCTCTGAACATTTACTTATGTCTGTAACTGAGGAAACGAACCTTTACATTAGCAGCGACGACCACTGGAATAAAATAAAACAAAACGCCACCGGGGTTTTGTTTTATTCCACATTTTTCATCTTTTTCGTGACTACGGGACACGGCGGGGAGATTCCGCTCTTTAACGCACCAGATACGGGACTAAACCGGCGTTTTTACCGCGAAAAGGCAGTAAACGCAGTGCGTTGGCGGCGCGCCGGCGCTCTGGGGGGTTTTTGCGCGAGCGCGGAGGGGCTCTGAGTTACTGTGGTACACTTTCGGCGGAGGAACCAGGCTGGAAGTTGGAAGTAAGTTTGTCAACATTATAAGGTTATAAAAAGCTGTGAAATAATGAATGTAACTGATAATATATTATTAACGGCTGAGGCCGTTTTTAGTCTTTCGTGTCACGGCTGCTGTTGTGGCGAAAGTAGTTTTTTGGAGCTGAATTTGCGGGGGGGGGGCGGCGTCATGGTCGACGGTTGTTAAATTTTTATTTATTTAATTTAATAATTTTTTTATAACATTTTTATTTTATTAATTTTTTTAAATTAATATCGGGTTTAAAATCGAAACGACCGCCTGGATCTGTTATTGCCGTTTCTGACGTCAGAAGGAATAAGACAGATACCAGTAGCGGCGACAGTCGAGCGACGAGGTAAATCTGCGGTAACACGGTAAAAAACTGGAGGTTTGACCCGCAGATATGAAGCTTCCACGTTCAAAACTGAGTCCATATCCAGTTTAACTGGATTTGAACTGAATTCAGCCGATCGCAGGTTTTTTAGCGCTGAACAGCGGAGGGAAAAGTGACCAAAGATCCGTTCTGTTATTATTATTATTATTGTTGTTGTTGTTGTTGTTGTTGCTGCTGCTGCTCAGGTTTAACTAACAGCTGCTTTTCACTCATGTAAAAAGTGTCCCCTCACTGTCCTCTGTCCGTCCCCTGCTGTCCCCCAGGTGACACTCCGCCCGTCCTCGCGGTCCTGCCCCCCTCCGGTCAGGAGGTGTCCGGCCAGAAGACGGCCACGCTGACGTGTTTGGCCAACAAGGGCTTCCCCTCCGACTGGAAGCTGGGGTGGGCAGTGGACGGGACCGCCAGGGACGGGGACACGAGCCGCGAGCTGCTGGACGAGGACGGCAAGTACAGCTGGAGCAGCACGCTGAGCCTCCCTGCGGACGAGTGGGCGAAGGTGACCTCGGTGGACTGCCAGGCCACCCGGGGGTCCCTCGCTCCCGTCGCGGAGACGCTGAGGAGAGCCGACTGCTCTGAATAGACGGCCACCTGTTTACCGCGTTTTTACCCTGCGCTTCTCTCCACTCTCTTCTCCTGTAAACTAGTAAACACAAAGCTCCGTGGTGCCGCACTATGTACGTGAGACCCTTTAGCTCCGGCTTCTCTGTACCGTCTGATATCTGCTTCTGCTTCTGCTCCACATCACTTCATTCGTGTTAAACTTCAGTAACGTCTGCAGCGCAGCGGAGGACAATAAAGATTTCTTGACTCAAACGGACGGAATTTGTTTCCTTATTCATACAGACTGTGTCACAAGAAGTCGAATGTGAGATTTCATTTCACGTGATGCCCACCGCCCTCGTGAATCTGCTGTTGTTTAGAAACGAGCCTTTATTTTGAACAGAAAAAATATATACAGTCCTGTGCAAAAGTGTTAGACGTGCAACTTGAATGTGTGTTGAGAAGTACAGGTAGATTCTTATCCACCATCAGGGGGGTTTCTGGTTGGTCCCAAACTCATTCTGCAGCCTGAGAATGACCTCAAACACCCAACCTCAGTCATACACAACTATCTTCAGCAACAGATGGTCTGGTCCCCACAGAGCCCTCATCTCAACATGATCCAGTCAGTCTGGGAGGACATGCAGAGACAGTCAGTCTGCAGAAGAACTGTGGCCAGTTCCTCAAAATGTTTGGAAGAACCTACCAACCTCTACCTTAAACTGCATGCAAGTTTGCATAAGAGAACTGATGCTGTTTTAAAGGCAAAGGGTGGTCCCACCAAATATTGATCTGACTGAGGTTTTTTTTGTCTACTGCACTTTTTAGAAGGTCTATTGGTTAATAAGTATTCATGGCATTATTTCTGGAACCATCCTGGCTTTATAGCATTTCCCACAGGTGCCTGAGACTTTTACACAGTACTGTGTAAAAGAATAAAGAATAATAAAATGCTGTCATTAGTCACATATTTTGCTTTTCTTACAGGAAATATTAATAATACGGTATCATAATGACTGAAATTAATCTGCTGGCCCAGTGACCCCATCAGCAGTGTGTGTGTGTGTGTGTGTGTGTGTGTGTGTGTGTGTATCAGGGCAGGACTGAGTGGTGAAGCAACTCATGGTCTAACATGGTGTGAACTGGGACCAGGGACACAATCTACTGTCACAAGCTCTTCTGGACCCGAACAGTGAGCAGGACAGTTAGATGTTCCTTTGTGAGAGGAGACAGGCTGGATCCCACACAGCACTGCTCACTGGAGGAGATCAGGATGACCCCTGCGCTCGACCTTCACGTTGGTGTAGATGTCCGAGAACCTGAGAGGACCCTTGAGAAGATGTGGACAGAGTGTAGGACACCAAGTATCTCCTGAGTGTAAATAAATCTGTACAAAGTGTCACATTAGTTTTGATTTTGTTCTGCAATAATATCTCTGCTCGTATTTTTTATACATTTTTAGTTTTTATTAAGTTCTCTTTTCACAAACACACGGTGCGGCACACGCTGCTGATGTAAAAGTAATAAAGTTTGCTTTTTTCTTCCTTTCTACTCCACTGGCAGAATGTGGCATCTGAAGTTCAGAATAGCAGCCGGAATAACTGCATAATAAATGTGTAACAGCAGGATTCAGCGTGAGAGACCCCCCCACTGACCCCCCACTGATGGGGAAGGAGGCAAATCCCAAACACTCCAGTCTGAGGGCAGAAGGACTTACAGGTGTGTTTCTGTGACAGGTATCAGGTGATGTTCAGGCCCCACTTGGGGCAGAAGGTGCCGTCTGCCCCCCCCCCCCCCCCCCCCCCCCCCCCCCCCCCCCCCCCCCCCCCCCCCCCC